>JAJIYU010002680.1:0-29279 GCA_030144865.1 Tinospora cordifolia | reverse complement strand
CTCATTTCTACTCACTAAACCCGACTCTCAATCTCATATCATGAGAAAACATGTCAACTTAGATAAACATGCTACTATGTCTATCGATGAATATCATAATTCAAAAAAATAGTTTCAAATACTTCACCGAATTTTTCATAGTAAATATTGATAATGGAAAATCATTTCTGCAGCAGAAACCACCAAAATCACCCACCCTTACACCAGGGCTCAAGTAAAACTAAAACACATACATGGTATTAGTTTCTGAAAGCAACGTCGCAAAAATCATCTCAAAACTATGATCGAAAATAGGCTCATAGAGCCAAAAGTCCCAACAACATTTGAAAATGTACAATAGTTCCAAAAGAAATATTTGGCCACATGGCCTGTTCAAAATATATACATCATCTGTGAAAATTAAAACAAAAACTAGAACACAAGTCCAACAATGACCTCCCAGCGAGATCACCAACCAACCCTGAGTCCATGGTCAACTAGGATACTCCACCTCTGCGAGTACCTGTAAAAGAAAATGGGGTGAGCTCGAGAGCCCAGTGGATCATCTCTACACATCACTAACATTATATAAACCAGAAATCCAAAACATGCACATACTTTCATTACATTAATCGTTTCAAACAGTTATTTGTTTTGTTGTATCCTAAGACCGAAAGAGCTATACTCCCGGTGTTCCTCGATGACAAGAAATCGATCCTAGCCAATACTGCCTCGAGCTACGATACTGTTCACGACCTGTCACGTCGTCCAAGAATAGGCGCAATGGTGTACAGCCAATGCTCGCCCGTCTGAGGAAACCCTCAGCCCTCGCAGGAGGCTTCATTAAGAACACCAACGGGGGGATCTGGAAGATGTCATGCGGCAAATACAGCCATGTCCACGAGACGTCGACAGATGCCTACTATCGCCCCGGTACGTTGATTTATTAAATCTTAATTTAATCTTCTTTAGTTTCAATAGATTTCATTCCATACCCAATCATCAATCAAAGTATCTAAATCATGTAGCATATGACATAAATAACCAGACATTATGCTACATATTCAAGCAAATACTGAAAGCATATAACCAGACATTATGCTCAACCATCACTCAAGGCATCTAAGAAATATACACACCCTAGCATGCATCTAACATCCTAGGCTACACAAACATCATGCCTTGAACCTCAAGCCTACATAATACTAGTGAGCAAGAGAATCCCGCCCACCTGGTAACGAGGAACGACCCTTGCGCCTACTCGTGAGGATCACGCTCGAAATCCACAGTCTGAAATAATTAAACCTCCTCATTCAGTCTAAATTCATCAAAAATCCCTCTTCAACAATAATCCAAAGAAATCCAAATTTTCATTTTTCCTCACAAAAATACAAACTTACAATCAACACGTTCCAAACTAAGAATAGAACACATTTAAAACTAACTCCAGCTTTAAAAGAGGAACGGATTAGGTTTTATTACCTATCAAGCGATTTGCACCTTCAGAAATCCTCCAGATAGGCAAATTTCCTCTGGATTCGTCTAAAACTACAATTGAACAGTTAAAACTTCCAGAATTTAGTTCTAAATCGATAAACTGTCCGTTTAGAAGGAAGATCCGAGCTTAAAGGGTTCCGGATCATTTTTTCATCAAAACCCTCAAAACTCTAGTTTTTGATATAGAATCTGAGTGAATCGATAAAACTGAAACTCAAATGATTTAGAGGTTCAGATTCCTACCTTAGACCTTTAGCTCCTCTTTGAATCAGCTCTGGATCGTCTCTCTGAAACTCAAGATCAACTCGGGAGATTCTGTGCGTAAAATGACGAATTAGGGTTCAAACTGTTTAAATTTCGCGCAATGACCACGGTCGGCACTTTATAGACCGCGGTCACCATGGTGACCTAGCTTTTCCCCGAATTTTCACTGAAGACCGCGGTCATCCTTTAGTGACCGCGGTCACTAGTGTGGCATCATGTTTTCTCCAGGTTTTTCAATGTGTTTCCCATTATCAAACATCCTAATTTATTTTATTTTCATACCATACTATATAATAGTCATTTAAAACATGTTTTCACACATTTTTATATTTATTTCATAATTTTGAAATTTTTATTTTCGAGTTGTGTGCGTTTGAAAAATTTGGGGTATTATAGTAATGAAGCTTGTATTAAGTGTAATGAAGTTTGTATTCCCAAAATCATTTATGAACTTTTGGGGTATTATGACATAAGGCTTAGGAAATGTCACCCATACACTCACATGCACACTATAGGTAAAACACCAAAAAGTAGGTGTCTTGGGAAAATTTTAGTGTATACAAGCATAGTTGCAAGTGTGCAGCCATGTAATTGTTGGTTACACATTTGGGACAACAAAGAAACATGAGGAAAAAGTATAAGAAAAGATAGGGACCAAATTTTTAAAGGAACGGCCTTGAACAAGGGCCAAAATAAACATGAAATTAATAAAAATGAAGTTGTCATGTGCATTAGTGTTAAATTGTTTAAGGCTGAAAGATTTCATCCCTATATTCATGTTAAACATACTTGAAAACAATTAGGATGTGATCTAGAATCAAAGGAAAATGACCAAAAATAGAAATCCTAACTTATAGCCTTGTAGAACACCGATTGGGTACGAAAAACCTTAAAAAGGGCACTACATATCGTATCTTTTAGTAATATTTTAGTAAAAGCATTTAAGTAATAAGAAACATTTAAAATTGACTTAGAAACACCATGAAAGCATAACTCAAGGGTTAAAGTTGGGCCTAGGTTGGTTAACCACACGAAATGACAAAATTGATTTCATTAAAATGGGGTATAGCCATGGTTTTAGCATGTCAGATGCATGGCAACCATGGCTAACTAATAAAACCATTGAACTCACATTAAAAAATTCATGAAAAGTCATAATTAATGACTCTTTGAGACTAGAATCGAGTCATTCAAGCCTAATTCAAAACACCAAGTAAACTAGGTACAACTAGTTTGATAAGAACAGTGATCAAAGTATTACATTATGTCCCTTAATTGTAACGAATAAACAATAATTGAATAAGCCATAAACGTATGATATGGAATAAGATCCTAAACCAAATGTTTCAACATGTTATGATAAACACTACAACATCAGAACTCAAAACACAGATCTCAAGGAAGAGCCAGAGTTCAAATATAGATGGAAGTAATATCCCTTCTCTTTTTTTTTTGTATGATCATAATTAAGATAATTAATGTGGTTATTTGTTTATTATATTGAATTAAATTATCAGGGTCATACTACTGTGTTACTATCTTCATAATGTTTACGTGTATATGTAAAAATCAAGAAGCATGGTGGGACATTAGAATGTCGTGCTATATTATTATTCATTTTAATCCAATTGATATCCCATGCATGTTGATAATATTCTCTTTATTTAATATCTTATTCTCAATGTGCATGCATGAGAATGGTACATTTTAATTTAGTTATGACTTATAGTTAATAAAGATGATTAAGATATTAACCACGTTCTAGCGCGCCACATCTATATTTGAGCAACATGGGTACTGTCCCTAGAAGAATAGACTCAGCATGGTGTATCTATATTTGATCACTATTGATAGATCTCTAATTGAGATAGACTAAGTTTAAGGCCATGAACTAGTATTGTATCACTTCTATTTGTGGCCTCTACGTAGTTTCTTTTAGAGTCTACTCCCAAGTCGACTCCTACTTTACAAGTGTCTCAAATAGTTGATGCTTTTATAGGAAGGTGTCATTAAAGGTTGATACTCACTTTAAGAGGTGTCTTTATACTACACCCTAAATTGAAGAGGGAAAATTATAATATCTCACATCGGTCCGACTCCAAGGAGATTCTTGGGCCAAATTTGCATTCAAAGGTGTCTTATTGTGTCGAGCACTTTTGGGAGACTCAAGTTCGAGTCTTGTAAAGAACAAAACCCTACACTAAGTCAGTGGTGGCATGGGGCCTAATTGTTACAAATGGTATCAGAGCTGCTATGTGTGTACTAGAGGTCTAAATCCCACGGATAAGATTGCTCCCAAGGGAGATGGATTGTAATATCGCACATCAATCCAACTCCAAGGGGATTCATGGGCTAAACATGCATTCAAGGGTGTTTCACTATGCCGAGCATTTTTTAGAGACTCAGGTTCGAGTCTTGCAAATAACAAAACCCTACACCCAGTCAGTGGTGGCTAAGGTAGGGACAATATCAATATGTAGTGGGCCCAAGTTGTTCCAAAAATATCAAGGATTGTCCATTCGGCCTGTCGACCATAAACAAGTATTACTTACTGGTTAAAAGTATTTGCATATCATTGTTTTAATTACTATAATACTTGAGAAGTATTTGAGTTTATCAATTAGGCTCCTTTGAGCTCACCCATTTTATTTTATCTTTCAGGTGACTATTGAACAGAATAAAGTCAACAAACCATTCTTATGGTGACATTGTGAGCAGCCTCGCTATGATGTTGGTAATAGTCCAAGCTTAGAATTGACAATTAGGCCTTATGATTCAATTCATTTATTCATTCTTCAATTTCAATGTCAATGTATTAGCCAATGGGTCAAAGTTGTATTATTGCTATATTTGGAAACTTTCAAAGTTTTCCTTATAGATTATTTATCTCATTTATTTTAGAATTTATTTGATACTGTTGGATCCATCTCATGTTTTCCCCATCTCATGTTTTCCCCATTGAGAAATTGGAATTGACATAGCATGTCCATCCTTAGTTGACCTCGTGTTTGTAACTTAATGTACTATTATCTCCATTATTTGGCACTTGAGGATTAATTTATCCATGGTGCAATTGGGTGACTAGAGGGTGGACTGTTACATTAAGAGATTAACCTATACTTTAGTTGTATCTAATCATGTTTAACATATTATAACTAAAACATGTTAACTTCATGTCATATTCATGTTGAGTTATCTAGTCATGACATAAATTGTCACTCTTATTGATAAGATTGGCAGTGGCTTCTAACAAAAAATAATTTACCTAATTCAACTAGCGTGAATTGCTCCAAAGAGAAGTGAGATAGAATACTAGGAAGATAAGATTTCTTCTTGCTTTCTTATCCCTAAACAAAATATCTTACACAACTTACTCTAACAGACAAAAGTCCTAAAAACAAGGACATTGAGACACTTTCACTTTCTTATGACTCAATGTAACTAGTAATAGATATATGTATATATGTAGCCTAATAGTAGTCATTAAGCCAAGCTGACCTGTCCTTGCTATGATTGGGTCGCTCCACATGCTAGCCTTTATTTTCACTGGCTTGAACTGCATCGCTATGGGCTTTAAAACCCATGATAAAGGAGCTTGCCAAGTCTGGTCCTTGCCTCAACTTCATGGCTCACAAAAAAATTAAAAACAAAATCTTCATTAAATCCATTGTTTTTACAATTGTCATCCTTACAAGCAAGTTTACATTTTATTCTCTTCAATGATAAAGGTTGATTCAAGGTACCCAAGAACTTAAGTTGTTAGTAATAGAAGATGAGATGGTTTATTCCTTGTTAAAAGTGATTACTTATCCTACATAGTGATGTTAAAATTTAAAGGTTTCCTCCAATAATTTTTTATTCACATTTCAATTGAAACAATAGTCTTTTTTGTTTGCTCATGCTGCCTTTGTAGCTCACAAGGGCATCCACCTAGCTTTGATTCACCACTAGGGGCCATATTATCTAAGTGGAGGACAAGTAGCCCTCCTTGTAATACCTCATAATTTTATCAACAAAGAATTATTAATGAAATAAAATTCATTGAGAAAAAAATTCTAAAATAATTGGAGGCAAATGAAACCTTCGTATCAAGCAGACCTAACTAATGATATAAGGTTAGTGGAATTATCAAATATTAATTAATTAATTTATAATTATGCAAGTAGTGGAACAATTATGAAATTAATTATCCAATATAAAGTAAGTAGAGTGAATTATATATAATTATTTATACCCCTCTGAAAATAAAAATATGAGATAAATACATAGAAATGAAGAATTGAAAAAAAATATAAAGAAATATAAATTATTAATTGATGAAAATATTAAAGAAATATAAAATAAATATAAAATAAATACAATATTAAAGAAATAGAAAGGAAAAAATATTAGCAAGTCAATAAAATAGAAGAATGTGTGCAATAAACCATGTTTACATCAATTAGAAATTGTATAATTAGCAAATTTCGGATAATAGCAACCTTAGAAAGCAATTTTGGTAATTAGAAACTGCATCCAACGGTTCAAAATCAATCTGTACGATCCAACGAATGAGATCAAAACCAAACCAGTGCTCAGGAGCACCAAATCATTGAAATCCAACGGCCCAAAATCAATTTGTCTGATCTAACGGTCTAGATTTGTTTCGTTGATCGCGAATGAAAATTCAAACACCGAGCTCGAGGTTGATCGTGCAGCCACAATCCGTGCTCGCGTTGTGTTGATCATCTGGTGTTGCGCTCGAGTTCATCTGACGGTGAAGATCAAAGTCACATTAGTTGATCACGAACCGTGCTGCGCTCGAGGACAATCTAATGGACCGAATTTGAGACGTCTTCGATCGATCGCAAATTATTGATTCACTCGAGGTTGATCCAAGCATCCAAATCAAAGCCTTACGAACAAAGATCTGCACACCGCGATCGAGGTTCATTCGACGATCCAGATCCGAGGCGCTTTGATGATCGCGAATAGTGTGTTGTGCTTGAGAAAATCCAACAGTCCAGATCTGAGACAATTTTTGGATGATCGCTAACCGTTGATGAGATCAAGGAAATCCAACGATCCAGGTCGAATGCTCCGATTAAAATTACAAAAAATCACAAAAAATTCGATTAAAATCCGAGAAAATGTTTCTAAAATTCGAAAAATTGTTTCTAAATTCCAAAAAAATTATCCAAATACACTTGCTATTTTTCTATGCTTGGGGGGCACGAAATTTTGAATAATTGGCAAGTTTCCTACAAGGAGAACACTAAAAACTTACCATTCTATGACATTTTAAACTCTATATAAAGGACCCCTAGTGCTCTCGTTGTTTTCATCTCAAATCAAGAGCATACTAGTCCCTCTTAACTCTCTCTAGCCTTCTTCTTGGCAATCCCCTCAGTTCTTGAGTAATCTTGAACTGTTCTTGAATGTTCTTGTGTGTTCTTGAGTGTTCTTGAGAGTTCTTGAGTGTTTGGAAGCTTTGAAGTAACGGAACTTTGCCAGATTTCAGAAGTGTGCAGAAGAGACTTATATAAGGTGGAAGTGATTTTTCTAACACCCCTTTTTCTTATTCGAATTGCTAGCATGCTCATTGTTTGTTTGGCTTTTGAAATCAAAATAATTTCAGTTCTACTATTCTAAAACATATTTCAGTTTCATATTTAATCCTTGTTCGAATTTATGCATTCATAGTGATCATGTCATGTTTAGTATCATGCTTAGACCTTATTTTAAGGAATGATGCATGAGTATGATTGTTTCATGATTTGATTTTTAGATTGTTCATATTCTGAAAATTTTTTTATCTTAGTTTCATATTTTGAAATTTATTAGATGATTCAAGATTTAACAAAAGACGATGGTGAAAATAACCACGTACCATCATAGCAAACAGATGGTTTGCTATGGATGTTCTTTTCTCATGAATGGCCATGAGGTTTTAAGACCTAAGTGCTTGATTGGTGGATAAGCTCCCTAAAGTCCAAAGTCCAATGGAATTGGCTATGTAATGCCATATTTCACTCTTAGGAGGCACTTAGTTAAGAACATCAAGGGTTAAGAAACTCTTTTAGTCTAAATTACAACTTGAAACAATATGATGCTTGAAATGCCTAATGCATGCAAGTGATTGAATTATGAATGTGTTATTGATTTGAATTTAAAAAATGGTTGTTTGAAAAAGATCCACTGAGCTTTGTGTTCACCCCTTCCTCTTCTTTTTCAGGAAATTAAGTTATGAAGACTATGAAAATTTGGATTTTAACAAGTTTCTATTTTTTTAAGTTTCCTTTTAATGTAAGGGCATGTTGCCCAATTTTGAATAAGTCTGTCGCTGAAATTTTATTTTATTTTAGAGTTTATGAATTTCTTTTGATCAACAATGTAATAGTTTACATTATAAAGTTATGTACTTTCTTTTTATGAATAAAGAAGTTGAATTTTCCTTTATATTTAATTGCCTTGATTTTATTGAATAAAAATTGTATTCTTGAATTTACTCTAAGGCATGAGGTATTAAAAAATAGAAAGTCAAGTGTTTGTCATTTGTAAAGTAACACCGGCCCGATCCATCAAATGGTTAAGTCCACTGTCAAAGAATGGCGGTTATGTCCAATGCTCAATGAATGTGGGGGTTGGGGTGTTACACTCCTATTACAGAATTAAGGTTAGGATCGACAATGTAGACAACCAACACTTTGAGGTGCATGATATTTTTATACAATTTTCAAGGCTTGCTTTTTTGCTTTGTAAATAGTTTTGGAAGCTCACTAAGCTTGTTGTTTGGTTGGTGTAAGGGTGTTAAACACTCTTTCTTTAATTTTATTAATGTTATAATTTTTTTAAGAAAAATGTTTAAGATATAAGTAGGATACTTTATAATTACAAGTCATTTCTCAATCACTAACTTAGATGACCTATACTTATCTTTACATCAAAGTAAGCCATTAAAATTATATTGTTTGTAGAAAATCTTAGAATTATAAATATTACATCATTTTTTAATATTAATAAAAAAAAATTGTTGTAATTGCAATTTTTATACATTTATATTATTCTCAAATATTAGATGAGTAGGTATCTACCTTAATATGTGTTACACTAATTTATATAATAGAAGTGGTTATTATAATTACAAAAAAATTATAACTATAACAATTTTATTTACAATTTTCTTTTCAATATTTTTATTTTCATCATTTAATTTATTGTAAAAACGTAATACGACCTCGCATTGCAATTGAAACTTAACACCCCGCCTCCCCCACCTTATTTGTCTGGCACATTATTTGTCGCATGTATGCATTCCTTTCTTTCTTTCCTCAGGCCTACCAAGAGGCGGGCAATGTAATGTTTCTATCTCTTTTCTTTTCTAATTCTAAACTTTTGGAGACATTTTGAGCAATAATAATTCATAAAATGATTTCATAACACACGAGTAAAATCATTGATGTAGATAAATCAACATCATTTATTTGATATTCAAATATTCAAGAATTTACAAAATCTTCATGTTTATTATAGCAAAAAATTATTTTAAATATTCACGAAAAGACTTAGGGGCAACACGCCTAACTTAAACACTTTATGGACTTTGAGTTAAAACCATCACACAACCTCTTTGTTTAGTTTCCTAAAATGTTAGAAAAGGAGGATGAGCTCGAGAGCCCGGTGAATATTTTTAAAAATTTAAATCATTATTTTAATCGAACAAACTGTGCATGTCAAAACACTTTCGTATATTAGGTGATTAACACAAATTACTTGTTTACAATTGATGCTAAGGCCGAAAGGAATTTTCCTTAGTGTCCCCATTAAGTTCTAGAATATCGAAACTAACCTTTGTAGGTCGGCTACCTATTTATAACCCTATCTCAGGGAGAGAAGTCTTATCTCGACTACCAATCCCATCTCATTGAGATCAACCTAGGGTTGGGAGTACCCACAACTAAATCCTCTATCGTGCCATGTAACACCCCAGCCTCTGAATCCTATCACCAACGCAACTGACTGGGCATCTTCGTCTTTCGTCTCGAGACATGATCATGCAGTCACTCCCGCTTTCAATATCCAGAGACCAAGAAGTTACTTTAATTCTTTTCTTTCTCATAACCATCTCATAAAATATAAGAGTGCGAAAACATATACAATAATATCAAGCATTTAAACATACTGATGACATGTCAACTAGACGTACATAAATCAAAATCATAAACAATGAAAGATTCCAACCCTATGGCTTGAGTTCAAATGAATTAAATCAACAAATACTTGGCCTCATGGCCTAGTTTAATAAATGAATAAAACAAAAACATAAATCAAATGTGGGTCTCATGCCTTATGACTATAAACAAATAATAGACTACTACTCCTACACAGCCTCAATATTGAGGTGTACCACGACTACAAAATAACTGCTCCTCACTTGTCAACACAAGTATCTTCGGTGATTACCTAAAAGAAAGATTAGTGGGGTGTAACACTCCAACCCCCGAGATTTTCAATTGGACTTAAGCACAAGACGGGCTAGGGTCCGATTACAATTTATAAGTACACAACTTGCATCACATTCTATTTCAATTATCTCAACTCTTATTAATTAAAGTTAAATTAATTTAACTTTAATTTAATAAGACTATTACAAAAGATATAAAAGAAATCTTTAATCTTTATTCATTCAATAAAATAATAAAGTACATACTTGAATTTCAAATAACGAAAGTGTAATACCCTAAATTATCTGTACTTAAATAAATGAAATTTATCATTTATTTATTGAAATTTGGGTGCAAAATGAAACTGGACCCATTTTAGGGCTAAATTTGGCAGGTTCCAAAACCCTCATTGAGTGCCCCTTAGGGACCCAAAATAACTTGAAATGAAGTAAAGTGACATGAACCAACTAATGAGACAACATGTCCAAAAATTAGAACAATTGGTCGAGGTTAGAGTTTTCATTTGTCAAACACACTTCAAGGGGTCCAAATTAGGAAAGAATTGACATTTAGGGTACTTCGGAAAATCAAAATGACCCAAAACGAAACGAAATGACATGAACTAACAAAATGAATAACATATCCAAAAATCAGAATAATTGGCTAAGATTTGAATTTTCATTTGCCTATTGGCCTTAGTAGGTCTTAAATAAGAAAAGTTTTTGAGTGAAAATCACCTTGGGTCAAACCATACCTTAAAATGTGCATGAGGTTCATGTGATTCCAAAACCATAGTTATAAATCATAATTCATTGTAAATAAGGATATATTAGTTTTTCTTGATTTTTGTGAACCCATGAAATCATGGCCACCCTAAACATGTGCAAGTCACATAGGTAGAACACCATGATCATGTGTACCCTTACCATATCCTAAGCTCCATGGGACGTTTCCTTTATTTGAGTTCATGTAGAATGATCTCATTTGCCATGAAAATAATCAGGTATGCCACCCCTATGGGATGTCCCACTTAGTATTAAGAAACCACGAATGAATGATTCCATGTGCACGATGATGTGATCATATACACCATGCTTTACACACCAAAAACATCCTAAATAATCCAAATTAGAAGTTTCTAATTTAAGAATTGAAGTTGCTGAAAATTGTTTCTAAACACCCAAGGAATAAGATTAGAAGTTTCTAATCTAAGTATAGAAGTTGCTGAAAAATGTTTTTAAACACCTTCAGAACAAGATTAGAAGTTTCTAATTCAAAATAGAAGATTGTCAAATCTTATTGATTTGGTGTGCATAAGAAAAGGAATCCATTACCAAAATATATTGGAAAGTTGTCTTGCTCACAATATCACAACTAGATTAACTAAATCAAAGAATAGTAAGTATTCTAAATCCTTTTTATGTTTACACAAAAATAGCAAATCAAATAAAGTTGATATTTTTTTGTGTTCACACTAGGAATTAGAAACCAAATCAACCCACATTCTAAGTCGTGTACACACTCAATCTATGCATTCCAAAACGTCCTCATAGAGGAATGGAAAGGTTTTGTAGCGTGAGCATGCCCAAACTGTCCTCTAGTGCTCATGAAACTCTATATAAACCTGTTCATGCTCTCATTCTTCTCATCCCAAAGCAAAGAGTTGACACTTCCCTCTTTGCTTGTTTTTGCCCTCTTCTTGGCACCTCTTCTCACTCTCTTTTATTTTTTGTGTGAGAAGTTCTTATTTTGGTATTTTACAGAGTTGTTGAAGTAGTTTTTTGGTGACTAGAAGTTATTAAAGTTTTGAAAGTGGTAGATAAGGGGAACCTCTGCCGGATTCAACAAGAAACTTGGATTAAGGTGGTGGGAATTTCTTAAACCTCTACTTTTCTATTTTAAATTTCTAGCATGTTTACACTTGTTTAAATTCTAATTTTCAACATGTCTTGTTTTAGCTTCAACATGTTTAATCATATTTTAATTTTAGTTTAGCATATTTTTATATTTTAATCACTCATGAGAGCATGTCATGCTTATAATCCATATTTAGGATTTAATTCAATGTTTCAAGCATGCTACGTGATGTTTTCATTCTTTCTTGGTTGTTTAAAATTTTAAAATTTATATTTTGATTTTCTTTCATGATTATATGATCTTAAACATAAGAAAGTGAAAATAAGAACCACGTACCATCATAGTAGTCTAAGTAATGGTATGGGTGTTCTTTGCATATGCTTAGTGTATATGAGTAACATCACTAAGTGTGGATGTATTTTAAAATACTTGAAATGTGGACATGTGATCTGTATTTTCAATGGAATATTGGAATGTGACAAGATGAATTGTCATTCCATCCCAAATAGGAGTAATTTAATGAAGAATGTCAGGGGTTTAAAACCCTTTTTGGTCAAATATACAATCCTAACATGCTAAACTAAAAATAAACATGCTAGAAAACTAAAAATAAACATGTTAAACTAAAAATAAAAGATGCATTAATATGCTTGAAACTCAAACTAGCAAAGTAGAAGTGTATGAAATCTCATCCACCTTATGAAGTGTTTCTCAAAAATTCAATAGAGGTTCGTTTCTTCTATGCACTTCAAGAACATCCAACAACTTCAAAAATGTAAAAGTAATCTAAAATCCTAACTTATCACTGAAAATTACTCAAGAACAAAAGAAAGTGAGAAGGGATTGCCAAGAAGGAGGCTTAGAACAAGCTAAGAGGAAATCTCAACTCTTACTTTGGGGTGAAGAAAAAGTGAGCACAAGGGGGTTTATATAGATTTTCAAGAGGGCATAGAGGATGGTTTGGGCAGCTCAAAATTGAGCAACTTTCCATAGCTAAAAAGGAATGGTGTGCATGTGTATCTTTCCTATGATTACCATAGTGAGCAAGGTTTGGGCAATTTTGGAGATTAGGGTTTCCTATTCACAAGATATGATCTATATTTGGTTTCCTAAGCTTGTGTGAGCAAAAATCAGTTTTGAAATGCTTGCAAGATCCTTTTAGGATGTCATATCAATTCCAATTTTGGTGCTAGGAAACTTCCCTAGTTACTTCTTTACTTGGGCATCACACTTAGTCACATAGGAAATATTTCATTTTCCTTTAGGTTGAGAATCTTCTATTCTTAAATGTTTGTGAGTGCTAGGGACGGCTAGGGTTTCATATTGGCAATATGATGGTCATTCCCTTGTCATGTGCCAAGATTAGGGTGTCTTTTAATTTAGGAAACTTTCATATTCCCCTTTCTTTTAACATTGAGCATGGATATGTTAGTGAGTATGTTATCAAACTTGTGGGACACAAGATCATGAAACTCAATGAGGGTATCTTAGACACTTTACATGGGAGTCCAATCTTGGTGCCAAAATCAAAGCATGGAAACTTTCCATTCTTGGTTTTTCTCTTTGGCCGGCCCCTAGTTCATGGAATCTTCTTGATTTTTGCATGTTTCCTCATGGAAACTTTCTATTCTATTGGGGTGGCGGGTAGGTTTGCTCATGAGTCATTTCCAATCTAGGTTTTATTCAAAAATGGTTAGGGTTAGGGTTAGGGTTATGTGAGCATAGGACATTTTTGTGTGCACATAGCTTGGTGCACATGATCATTTGTTGTGTGTGCATGAGATCATTTTTTAGGGTTTCCAAACAATGTGGGTTCTTTAATGTATGTGCACATGCTTAGGGTGATTACACCATTTTGGGTTCACATGAATTTAAAATAAACTCATATATCTCATTTTGCTAGGATTTTAGGCCCTTAGCACACACTTTTGGGTTCACACGAATTTAACAAAAATTCGTAACTTTCAATTGGTTAAGTTTTTCCTTATTTCCTTTCCTAATTTAGATTCCCTTAATGTATACCAAGTAAATGAACTCTTAATTTGGCAAATAAAGTAAATTTTTTGATGCATATACCAATTGGGGTATTCACTTCATTTCATTTTGTTCCTTTTTTCTTAATTTTCACTCCCTTGAGAGATTTTTGAGCAAATTTAAACTTGCCAATGGATTCTAGAAATGAATTGGACTTCATTTATCATTTCATTTCATTGAGTACAAAATTTCAAGGTATTATATGGGGTGAGCTCAATAACCCAGTGTATCATGTATAACACATCTCAAACATTAATAAAAAAACACTTATAAGTCATTACGCATTTCAAACACGTCAATTGTTCAAGTTAACGTTAAAACCGAAACAAAACTCCTTGTCGTTCCCCTATGTCCAAACTCTTGGAAGTAACACCTCAAAAGCCAATTCCTTATCATGACACAACCTAACGAATGAGGTCTCACTCGATCCTCAGTCTCTTCTCAACCATTGCTACAGTAGCATGGACACCCGCCTAGGATGGAAAAAATATCCATGATGATAAATTACTACCACTGTATCTGTAGCATCGTTCCAGTATGTGGTTTGGATCTTAATTATCTTCAATTAGTGACCACTAGCATGCATCATAAATTCTCAACTTTCACAGTATATGTAAGTATAAATTCATGCTAAAGAATCCTTAATCATGCTATAATCGCATAGGTCATATCATGCAATTAAAATCATATATGGCACATATCGATATAGAATTGAAATAATAGGAATCATACAACATGCGACTTAAGTAGGCAAGAAATCATCCAATCAAGCATCAAAACATTCCTAACATGCTTCTATGATCATAAAACATTAATCACCCAATTATGTTTTACATTTAAGATTAAAATAACATTAAAGAGCAGGAACAGTCATTTCCACCTAATAATTGTTCCGTTCTGCCAAATTCCTGTCCTTAATATTCTAATTGCCACGTATCCTTAACCTTTAATGATCAAACATAATAATTTAACTATCTTCAACACATAGTCAGAAGTTGCCCTAATCTATGTTGCTTAATGTACGCTAATGGGCCATAATAGAAATGTATTATCATACTTTTCTTTTAGGTACGGCAATAGGAGCGGTATTATGGTGTTTGAGGTTTCTTGACCGAATGGTCCAAAAAAATGGAATAGATATCATGTTATTGCGGTACCCCTTGCGTTACCGTGGTAACGCAAGGTTGTTTTCGCATTGTAGTGTGCTACAGTGTGCACTATCGCAATATTTATAAGGTATTCTGGAAAGTCGCATCCCATGAGTTTTTTTTTGTTTAACTCATGACAACAAGTTTGATACATTAAACTTAGCTTTTAAAGATAAATATTTAGTGAACTTAGGTTTTAAATATAAGTATTTAGCAAGT
Source organism: Tinospora cordifolia (assembly GCA_030144865.1). Taxonomy (NCBI): domain Eukaryota; kingdom Viridiplantae; phylum Streptophyta; class Magnoliopsida; order Ranunculales; family Menispermaceae; genus Tinospora; species Tinospora cordifolia. Next base: position 13,858 of record JAJIYU010002680.1, on the reverse strand, counting down.
AGCACTAATTTATACCTCTCTATTAATAGTTGCTCCTCTTATCCGGACCTTTCCAATGATAGTCCTTAGGTTCAGTTATGGATAGAGAACGAAATAACAGTTTAGGAATCGTTATAGTTGGTCTCGCTCATGGTGGAACATGACATAAAATTAGTGTGAGTGTCTGAGAGTTGGATCTCTACCTTGCAACACTCTTTTACCCAGGATTGTGGTTCTAGAATGTGACTGCAGTGTTCTCTCTGCACTATTCTCCTTTGGTTAGCATTTGTAGCCTATTTTTTACTAGATTAGAACACATCCAAAAATGCCTAGGAACGAGAAACAGTTTAGAGTTACTTACAACTTAGTTTTGAAATCTACTCAAGGTCCTACAGTGTATCCTATGAACAATTCTCCCATTTCTATTATAAGGTTGCTTGGAAGGGAATGAAGATTCAAACTCAACTTAGAATGTGTCAGAGCGAGAGGAGGGAGGTCACGGAAGTGGTTAGGGTTTCCTTAGCGAGCATGGTGAGCAGCTGCAGAATGTAGTGGTGTGATTAGGGTTTCGTTCTCCTACGCACTAATTGATATATATACACACACGTTTCAGCACTCCACCTTCTATTTCTGGTTTTCAATCATAGTTGTAATACCCCAACCCCATGTTCTTAATTGGACTTAACCATTTAGTCAATGGACTTACCCATTTAGACAATGGACTTAACCACATGGTGGGCTAGGCCGGTGTTACTTTACAAGTGACACACACTTAACTTTTTAATCCCAATATCCCATGCCAAAAAAAAACGTACAAGGCTACATTATAAGAGATAAAGAAAATTCATACTCTTTATTTAATCATAAAGAAGAGTACATAAAAATGTTTACAATAGAATTAAAGACATAAGTGGGCAAACATGCCTTACATAGAAAACTTCAAGATAAAAAGATACTAAAAAGGAGGCATCCCACATTCTTCTTCACAAGTTCAAATTCCTGAAATATGTTAAAAGAAGGGTGAACACAAAGCTCAGTGGTTCTTAAACAACTATCCTCATATTCAAGACATTAACACATACATATTTCAACTACTTTCAAGAATTAAGGCGTTTCAAGCATTTAGATAGTGTAAGTTATAATTAAGACCAAAAGAATTTTTCAAGCCTTGATGTTCTCAACTAAGTAACTCCTTAGAGTGAAATATGACTTTTCTTAGTCTATTTCATTGGACTTTGGACTTAGGAATTCTAACCCACCAACCAATCACTTAGATATTATAAACCTCATGAACTAATCATAGGAAGAGAACACTCATAGTGTTACTCAAACAACTATGATGGTACGTGGTTTGTATCACTATTTTTCTCATCTTAGATCTTATGTTCAAGAAATAATAATAATATTTCAGATCATACAATAAACTGAAAAATAAATTTCAAAATTTGAGAACACATGAAACAACTCATTCATCATTCAAAATCATTCACCAAAACTTGGAACTCATTTCTAAACATTATACTACCATGAATGAACATAAAAATAGGCATGATCTTAAACATTTATGAATCTGAAATATTGCATAAATGGGAATAGAAAACTGAAACTAAAGATTTAAAATTTTCAGAAAAACAAATCAATCGAAATGGACATGCTAATAGCTTAAATATGAAAAAGGTTTAAGATGGCAACTTCCACCTTAGCTTAGACGTTTCCCAAAAATCCAGTACCGTTGTCCCCACATTCTTTTCACTTCAAACTTCCACAAAACCACTCTCTAATGATCATTAAAACTCTCAAACTAGAAGCCTTTCCTTAGGCACAAAATGAGACGTCAAGAAGAGGAAGAGAAAGAAGAAGAAGAGAGGATACTAGTGGCGTTTCACTTGCTCTTAGAATGAATGATTTGAAAACAATGAAGGGGGTATTTATAGTTTCTCAAGGCCTAAGGGAGACGTCTTGGGGCAGCTTGGGTAGCATGGGCAGCCACTCTCATTTGGGCAAGTTTCGAAACACTAAAGGTAGGACATGGTAAGTGTGCATATTTTGGCATGTGTGCATATCTCTTTTGTGGGCCCACTAATGATCTTGCTAGTTTTTGTTTCTAATTCAATTTTAGAGACTGAAATTCTTCTAGAACCCTTCTAAAATGGTCTTGGATGTCCCATAGAGAGAGTGAATATTCTCTCATATCTTTCCCCTTTGATTCCTTTGCTTGCTCATTACACTTAGGCAAAAAGGCATGTTTTTTTCTCTTTCATTTGGATGTCCTGCTAGTGGGTGTATGATATCAAAGCATAAGAGACACCCAATCACATGCTGATATTTAAATTTGATCCCCTAGGAAATCTTCTAATTTAGTCATGAGTATGGATGGCATCCCATATGTGAGAATCACCCAATTTAGGCGCCAAAATGGGAGAGTAAAGTTTCCATTTTTTATTCTCTCTTATGTGTGTGGGGCGGCTAGGTTTTATGAGCATCAATTTAGATTTCACCCCTTCCTAATTAGGTTAATTCACATGTGTGCACACACACACGTGCATGGGTGGACTAGTTTTTGCTTAGGTGAGGCATAGAGCACATGATCACTAACTTGGTGTATGGAATCAATCCTCATGGATTTCCAAATCCTAGGTGGGACGTCCCAAATGTGTGGTGTATTGAATCACTCGTGTGGTATATAAGATCATTGATTAATGGAATCAAATAAGGGAAGACATCCCAAGGTGGTTAAGTAGGGTGGGGTGCACCCGATCATGGTGTTCCACCCATGTAACTTGCACATGCTTTGGATGGCCATGCTTTCATGGGTTCATATGAATTTAATAAAATTTAATATCTCCCTAACCACTAAGAATTTAGGTGTATAATCTATAGTTTTGGAACCATATTATCAAGACACAAATTTTAAGGTATAGTTTGGCGCAAAGTATTTTTCCTTAAAAATCCTCCTTATTTAGAGCTCACTAAAGATACTTTACCCGAATCTTGGCCAATTGTCTTGATTTTTAAATATGTCATGTGTCTTGTATGTTTGTGTCATCCCATTGAATTTTGGGTCATTCTGAATCCTTGAAGTACCCTAATTTTCATTTTTTTTCTAATTTAAACCCCTGAAGATGTTTTAGCAAATTGAGAGCTCTAATCTTGACCAATTGAGCTAATTTTTGGATATGTTGTTCAATTGGCCGGTTCAAGTCAATTTGCTTCATTTTAGCTGATTTTGGATTCTTAAAGGTCTCTAAATGAGTGTTTTAGAACCTACCAAATTTAGCCCTAAAACGAGCTCGATTTCATTTTGCACCCAAATTTCACTGAATAGACCTTGAATTTTGTTTCATTTGGTGCGGAGTTTTCTACGAATTACAACATTTTTTTGTAACATACCGACACACCGAATACATCGGGTGACTCAAAGAACTATCCCCTTCCCTTGGGGTTTTCTTTTGCCTCCGTGGAGATTCGAACCAAGGACTTAGGGCATAAGTACTTTGATTTCACAAAACCCAATGGTAGTGGGTTTCATGAAATCAAGGTACTTATGCCCCAGGTCTTTGGTTCGAATCTCCACGGAGGTAAAGAAAACCCCCAGGGAAGGGGACAGTACCTTGAGTCACCCGGTGTGTCCTTATGTATCCGGTGTGTCAGTGTGTTACAACTAAGGATTTCTAGCGAATAGGTGTGGATATTTAGTCTTCATTTCGCTTTTGAGTTCCCAGGTAGCTTTTTCCACCACGTAATGCTTCCATAGTAGCTTCACTAATGGGATATCCTTCGTTCGTAGACTCTATACTCTATGGTCAAAGATTTTGACTGTTTTTTCCTCATAAGTAACATCATCTTGAATATTCACTTCCTCCCAGTGGATGATGTTAGATGGGTCAGTTCGTACTTTCTCAACATAGATACATGGAATACGTTATGAGTTGAAGTCATACGGTTTGGTAGGTCCAACTCATAAGCACATTCCCCGATTCTTCTAAGTATTTCAAAGGGCCCGACAAACCTCGAAGATAAATTCCCTTTCAATCTGAACCTCGTGATGGCCTTCTGAGGATTAATTCTCAAAAATACTTTGTCTCCAACTAAGAACTCCAGTGGTCTTCTCCTCTTGTCAGCATAGCTCTTCTGACGACTCTGTGCTATAGTTAGCCTCGTCTGTATTATCTTGACTTGGTTATTCATTTCTTCCACCAAATCTAGCCCAGTTAATACATGGTCATCGAGTTCACTGCAGGGTCTTCCATAAAGAGCCTCGAATGGAGCCATCTTAACATTTGCCTAATAACTATAGCTATAGGCAAACTCTGCCAAATGTAAGTACTTGCTCCAATTCCTCTTGAAATCTAAAACACAAGACCTCAACATATCCTTTAAAATTTGGATAACTCTCTCAAACTGACCATCTGTCTAAGGGTGAAATGTCATCCTCATGGTGAGCTTCGCACCCATCTCCTTTGGTAGACTCTGCCAGAACTGTGATGTGAAGCGAGAGTCTCTATCAGACACAATAGTCTTGGGCACACCATGAAGCTTGACAATTTCTTTCACATAATTTTTTTCCAACTTATTGACTTGGTCTGTGGATCTAATCGGTAAGAAGTGAGCCACTTTGGTGAGACGATCAACAATTACCCAAACAGTATCTTCTCCTTTCTAATTCCTGGGCAAACCACTGAAAAAATCTATGGCAATTTTATCCCACTTCCATTCATGGATAAGGAGTGGTTGAAACATTCCAAAGGGTTTTCGATGTTTTGTTTTCACTTGTGGACATATTAAGCACTAGGGGTGTTCGTGGGTTGGGTTTGGTCAGGTTTTGGGTAAACCCGCAACCCAACCAAACAGTTCAGGTTGGAAAAGTTCAAACTCAACCCAAACTAATCTATGGTTAAACCCAACCCAACCCAAACAGTTCAGGTTCGATTTGGGTTGGGTCGATTTATCGGGTTGGCTCTAATTCAATATTTTTTTTATTATATTTTAATGTTTTTGTAACAAAAGAATTATTAAATTAAAATTTTTTATATGTTTATTTTTAATTATATTTTACAGTTAACTCATTATACATACAAAAATAATATTATTTTTGAAATCTTGTTGTTACTTTGATTTACATAAATTTAATATTAGTAAAACTTAATGATGTCATCTTTCAAATTGAAATTCTTCTAGTATGAAATAGATGATTTTATAGAAAGAAAAAAATAATTATTATTAGTTTTTGAAAATAATAGATGGCATTTATATAGAAAGAAGATTTGATATAACATAAATGATCATATCAATTTAAATAATTACTTATAAGTTTATCATTTATATATAATATAAATATTTCAAAAACTTATTTCATTTATTTTTAAAAGCATTTATAATTAAAAGAAGAAGAATAAGTAAGATTGAGTTGGGTCGGTTTTGTTCGGGTTTTTAAGTATTCAACCCGCAACCCAACCCAAACCCTTCGGGTTAAGTATTTTAAAACCCAACCCAACCCAAATAACTAATGCAACCAAACCCAAACCAACCCAAAAGGTTCGGGTTGGGCGAGTTGGTCGGGTTGGTCAGGTTGATGAACACCCCTATTAAGCACTTAGAGACATTCTTAGCTACATTCCTCTTCATTCCTTTCCACTAGTAGGTTTTCTTGAGGCTCTAGTACATTTTATCCCCACCTGGGTGCATAGTATACTTAATCTGGTAAGCTTAATCTAGTAAGGTCTGCTTACTCTGTCCATTCTAAGGTACACGGATCCTCTCCCTGAGCCTTAGGGTATTCCCAACATCTAACCTAAGGTCAGTATACTTTTCCTGTGTAACTTCTTCTATTATGCCTACGAGACACTTGTCTTGTCCCTCTGTGCTTCCCCGATTTGATGTAGTAGATCTAGTTGGCAACACGTGCTATATAGGTAGGCTTGTTTTTCATTGAAGGTTACATCCAACCTAAAGTCTTTGTTAACTGGTATTTTTGTTTAAGGTTGAAAACTTTTTGGTAGCATCTCTCCTCCAACATAGTATACTTCACCACACGACAAGCTTTGGGATTGCTGCTTTAAGTGACTAACACTTTCTTTCTATTTTTAGCATTTTAAAATATAGCCACAAAAGCTCTTAAGGGAATTAATTTCATTATTGAAAAAGTTTAGGTACAAAACCTTACTCAAGCTAAAATTCGTAAATGCTAACATAAAGTAATTTTTTTAAAATAAAGGGCTAATCAAGTTTTCTTGATATTGTCGTACTAACGTCTCTAGGGTAGGTCTTGATCTTCTTGAGCTTCAACAGCAAGCACTTTGACCTGGTTCTGCCCACAACCATGATTTTGCCCCTGATTGGCATTTTGTTATTGTCGTCTGCCCTGAGAATGATCATTCTGACCTCTTCACTGAGTGTTTTGTGGCTGAGGAACCTGGGAGGGTGCAGTCGGGTAGTTTCTTGCTACAAGACCCTTCTACCTACACACATAGCAGTCTCTGCTTCCTCGCTTGTTCTTCTAGTTCATCTTTATTTTGCCCCTGTTTCTGGGTCTGTGGTGCCTTCTCACCACTCTTATTCTTGTTCTAGGCCTTTGGGTTCTCTATTTCATTACTAGGCCTCTTGTTCTTTTCTCTCAGCTTCTATTCTAAGTTGAGTTCATGCTCTAAGATCCTTATATGTCTTTAAGCTTAGAGTCATAATCACTTTTCGAATCTCAATCTTGAAACCTTGAGCAAATCAATTAGTTTTCATTCTTTCTTCTCAAATTAGCTCCCAAGAGAACTTATCCAATTCAATAAACTTTCTCTCATACTCAGCTACAGTCACGTCATTCTGATTCAACTTGACGAAGTCCTCCTGTAGCTGTCTCAATGTCGTCTCAGGACATAACGTTTCGTAGAAAACCTCCTTGAACTCTTCCCAGCTCATCTTTTCAATGTCAATGTTTGTTTCATCAAACGTTCGTATATCATGACTCTAAATTCAATTTTTAGGTTATCGATTTGTTTAGTGGCCTAAAAGTTTTTCTTCTAGGGTTTTTTTTTCATGCATAGATACAAAATTTTGTCTCAAAATAAATAAACAGTAAAGCATGCATATCATACGTTCATACAATCAAGCTAGCACAACAAGGTTTCAAGCTTCCACCTAAACTTTCAGGTTCAAGTGTTTCATACCACTCTACCCATTCCACTTAGGCTTTCACCCGAAACAGAGTCGCACCCAAACAATTTTACAAATTGCTCGATAACTAAGGTTTCCGAGCCCACTATTCTCCACCATCCCATACTAGTGAGCATAGAGAAACTCGTTCTGCTAGAGTAACCGATTATTCACCACACATGATCCATCATTCTTTGAGTCCAGGCTTCCTCCATAACCCTGAATTCCTATGCATCTCATACTACATAAAAATTGAAAGATATGGAAGTTTTCCAATCTCATGTCCTGATCAAACAATTTTTAAATTTCACACAAGTTTCAGTCTCTAGCCTATGTCCTAAAAATTTATGCTTTTGATCCATTGTGTCACCTATGGCTAAACCATGTTTCTACATAGGGTCTTTCCTCTGGATATAGGGTTCAATCTAGTTGACTTACAACCTCTGTCTAGTCATAATACCACCTTAGGCATCTTTTTCGACTTCTAATAAGTTTCTTGCCCTAATTTTTCACCTTCTAATTTTCTTTATATAAAAAGTAAGGATGTTCTTCAACTCAGGCCACTCGTATAAGCTTGTAAGACAACCTCCAAATCGGGCAGTGAAACCAAAGTCTGCTTACCAACCGCGCTTTCTAGGTGAGAGATAACCCACCTCCCTTTTAATGTTTAACTTTACTCGGGGCAAGACTTAGCTACTATCAACTCAACTTGTAGTCTTTATATCCAAACAAAACATTTCAAAACATATATTTCATTTTTGAAAACACTTTTTAAAACATTTTTCAATTTCAAAAATAGAAGGTAGGGCATTCAAGATTCAATTTACTTCAAAGTGAAACCCTAATTTGAGTTTCTAATTCTAGTCAAACAATCACTGATTGACTTTCTAATTCTAGCCCAACAACACATGTTTAGGCTTGACTTCCTATTTCTAGCCCAGCATATCTAATAGCTAAGCTCTGATACCACCTTTCTAACACCCCAACCCCCAATAGACAGGTTTAAGCTGAACCACAAGGCAGGTTGGATCCTATGTTACATTTACAAGTACACAACATGTATTTTAATTTTTTTATACTAACCCTTATTGAAATACTCATAAATATACTTTCATTGAGTTTAAAATTCAACAAGATGATACAAGTGAATAAAGGAAAACTTCAAACTCTTTATTTATAAAATAAAGAAATACATTATTGAATTCATGTAATCAAAAGAAAGAGTACATAACTCTAAATTTAAAACAACATTCAACGAAAGTCTTTATTCAAAGTTTGGGCAATATGTCCTTACATAGAAACTTTCTAAAAATAGACTTTCCAATCCCTTAGCAAGCTTGATCATACATTTCAAATTTCTAAAAAATAAAAGGAAGGGATGAGCACATAGCCCAGTGGATCATTCGTCAAACTACTAATTTACTAATTCAAATCAAAAGTATATCCAATTTCAATCACTTACAAGCATTGAGTGTTTCAAACGATATCTTGTTAGGGTTGTAAATTTGACCAAAAGGGGTTCTTAATCCCTTGATGTTCTTCATTAAAATACTCCTATTCTGGGATGGAATGACAATTCATCTTGTCACATTCCATTGGAAATAAGGATCACATGTCTTCATTCCAAGTATTTTAAAAACACATCCACGCATAGTGATATTACTCATATACACTAAGTATATGTAAAGAACACCCATAACATCACTTAGACTACTATGATGGTACGTGGTTCTTATCTTCACTTTCTCATGTTTAAATTCAAATAAATATGAAACAAGATCATAATAATTAATATCAAAATTTAAATAATCAAGAGAACATATATGGCATGCTTGAAAATTCATACATGTATGAATTCAAAAAAGCTTGAACATACATGGAAACATACATGGCATTCCTGAAAATTCAAAAATAAGTCAAATATGGCTTCTAAGCATGTTATACTATCATGTATGAATTACAACATGAAAACATGTTAAATTGAAAAGAAAACTTGATCAAACATGCTTCAAACTGAAATATAAACATGCTAAAAATTAAAAACAAACATGAATGTACTAAAGACTTGAAGTAGTAAGATAAGAGTTCTAGAAATCTCCTTCACCTTAATCCGAGTTTCTTTTGAATCCGGCAGAGGTTCCCCTTATCTACCACTTGCAGAACTTCAAGGACTTTTAACCACCAACAAAAACTACTTCAACAACTCTTTAAAATACTAAAATAAGAACTCCTCACACAAGAGAGAAAAGTAGGTGAGAAGAGGTGTCAGGAAGAGGGCCAGAACAAACAAAGAGAAAAGCAAGAGGGAATTTTTATAGGTGTTTATGAGCACAAGGGAGCATCTAGGGCAGCTCACCACATTTGGGCATGTTTCCAAACTCATAAGGGAATGGTTTGGGTGAGAAAGGCAAGTGAGCTTGTGGGCCTACTAAAGCTTGCCAAATTCTCATGAGCACATATTTAATTCTCTATCTTATTTCTTATTTAATTTAAGATAATATTTTCAAACTTTGGTCCATTCTAATCTCAATTAGGACATCCCATATAAAGCTGGTTCATGGTTTAGAAACATTTCCTAGACAACACTTTACTTGGTGATCACATATGCATGAAGTGGAAACCTTCTCTTCTTGGCGTCATAGAAGATCTTTATTTATGGAACTTCTAATTTTGGTTAGTGTGGCCAGCAAGGGACGACTAGGGTTTGTAAGTGAGCACCATTTATGTTTTAGAAACTTCTAATAAGGTTTGTCACATGTGTGCATACACCCACACACACGCACATGGGTGTAAACGTGCATGAGTGTGCATGGAATACTTGATCATTTTCTTTGGTACATGGGATTAGTTGGTCTTGATTTCTAACCATGGTGGCGCCTCATATATGTGAGTGTACTGAATTATTTGCATGGTACATAGGACCATTTTGTACGAATTCAAATAATGGAAACATCCCATTGAGGTTGGGTAGGGTGAAGGTACACGTAATCAAGGTGTTCCACCCATGTGTCTTGCACATGTTAGGAGTGGTCATAACTTCATGAGTTCACAAAAATCAAATAAAAATTAATATCTCCTTATTTACATGGAATTATGATTTATATCCTATAGTTTTAGAATCACATGAACCTAATCCACATTTTAAGATAAGGTTTGGCCCTAGGTAGTTTTCCTTCAAAAACTTTCCTTATTTAAGATCTACTGAGGTTACTTGGCAAATGAAAATTCAAATCTTGGCCAATTGTTCTGATGTAACACCCCAATTTTCGACCGGACCTCCGTTCATGTGTTACCTCACATGTGGATCGTCGCCCAATGAAAATCGAGATGCTACCTAAAAGTTTCGTTCTGTCAAAATCTTTTATTTCTACAAAATCAAGTTCATAACCCTTTGTTCACAAATCAATGTCTATAAAGTTATTCTGTGCAAGATAAAAAATCACAATAATTTTACCAAATAAATCATAAGCGATGCAGCGGAATACTTTTTAAAACTATTCATTAAACCAAAGTCGTTATATAAGGAAGGTCATTGAAAGATAAAACAATTGAAGTTAAACCAATGTAAATACATTAAAATAATCTAGTAGAATACATAAAACATGACCTCCAAGTCTCCTATCCTGGACGACCTCCTCGTGAGGTGTCCAATCAAAGCGCGAGTCTTCTGACGTAAGTTACAGTACTTCACGTCTATGTGTACCTGAAAAATATAATGGGTGAGCTCGAAAGTCTAGTGGATCGATCCTACACATCAGATGCATTATACAGACCCAATCCAAAACATTACAAACACTTTCAAACATTAGGTGTTTCAAACATTCATTTAATTTTGGTCGAAGTCAAAACCGGAAGAGGGTTGAGATGCCTCTCGGTATTCCCTGTGATCCAATCCAATCATAATCATAGAGGTCTCAGGTGGTACCATCTAAAATCAATCATATCTCAGTATCACAGTCCAAGCGAGGGTACTTATCTAGACTCGTACTGTCTCCCAAAGACTTCGAGCTGTCGCAGGCAGCTCAGGGTGGGAATACCTACGATCCGCCTTGCGGCTCGTCAATCGCACTGGTACGTGGATTCTTAATAAACCATCGTCTTTTTTTTTTTTACAAACAATCTCAATCACATCAATCATCATACAATTACACTAGAACATATAAACCAAACTATACATGCAAGTTCACATGATAAGGTGCATAAATAGACAATGGGATCTAGATACACATTTTCCTAGTCATGCATGCCATAATTGATTGAATCTAAATGCAAGATCATGGCATAACTAATTATGCATGGATTAAATAGTTCATCACACATTACACATCATTCAAAGAAGTCAAATAATTTCAATCAATTTCCTAGTAAAACTCTAATAACCTAGAACTATTCAATCAAATGCTTTGAATCTTAAATCTGTATAATACAAATGAGCAAGGAAGTCACGCCCACCTGATTTCGCCGATCTTCAGGGCTCCTTGCTTTTCTTCGAGAAAATCCCCTACTATAAGATGTACAAATCTGAAATTTACCACTAAATAATATTATTCTTAAGCTTAATTTATTTTCTAATTAATGATGAAGTATAAATATCAACTTGAACTATTTTCGAGTTAATTCTAAATTCTAGAATTTCATATAATCAAGCTAAAACGATCTTTAAGCTCTTAGAATTTCGTGATCTAAAATTAAAACTTTTATAATAAATTCCTAAACTTCTAAGGCTTATTCATTTGTGAACAATTTATTTAGTACCGAACAATTTATTTAAAAACATTAAACTTAATTTGGGTTTCAAAAACAAAAATAAATAATTTATGTTCCATAAATCTTATTTCACTTAAAATAAGATTTTTAGATCTAGTATTTGAACTAAGATCTACAATATTATTTTATCACTTAAACATCCCTAAGTTATTCTTTTTAATAGTAAACTATTCATCTTCATATATTAAATCTAAATTATAAATTTCTTAATCTTATGAGTTCCAAAATAAAATTATTTCATCTTAAGATTCTTTCTTAATTAATTTGATGATTTCCAAATCTCCGAATTCTCACAATTTAATTAACTCTATTCATACCATAATTAAATTACTTACGAATAAAATAAGACTTCTAAATAATCTACTATATAAAATTTTGTCTCTAATTAATTTAGGATTTTATAGGTGGAATCTTTTAATTTGGATTTCTAAAATTATTAAACTTCCCATCGATTCAAACAATAGTTCGTGTATAAAAAAATTAAACAAAGTTTTAAATGCATATTTTCACTATTAAAAGTTCAATTTCTAATCTTCATCTAAAATTTAAGAAGATAATTCATTTCGAACCATCAGAAATTTAGAGGTCCAAAATATACCTTTCCAATTCGTATTGGTAATTGAGCGTCGCTTGTCGTCTTCGTCGCATGAACGACGTCCACGACCAACCCACATCGCATATCTACTGTCGCAAACGTCCTTCATTCAACAATAACAAAACTAGTAGAACCAACCAAATCTCTATTTTAATTCTTTATTGTCACGAACCAGTCAAACATATTCAATTCATTTCCAGCAACATTACGTAAGTCCAACTACACCCACAAATTTTAAATCACATTCTAATGTTCAGATCACACATCATAAGCTGGGTTTCTTCTTTCTCTCTTTTTTTTTTTCTTTCTGATTTTCTCCTATTTTCCATTCATCGTCTAATCAACCAAAAACTCTAAAATCCAAACGCATAACCAGATTTCTTCTACTTTCATGTCTGTTCATCACAACCAGCAACACAAACATCACCTTCAAACAAACTTCTGGCAATTCAATATTAGACTCACGTTCAGCTACTCCATCACCTCTTCATTCCTTATTTTTTCCCCCCAGAACCTTTTTCCAATCATCTCACACATCAAAATTCAAACTAAGTATTTAACCAGAAAGATCCTATCTTTGTTGAATACGATGTACGTCCAGCAACGGCAATGAAATCTGACTCTGTTCTTCATTTGTTTCGTCCCCTTCGCCCAATTGTCGCACCAAAGCCAACACCAGCAGCTCCTCGTGACCGGCATAGTGTTCTTCTTCTTTCGGCAGCCGCAGTAGCAAACGGAAACCAGCTTTACCTGCTTCCGTCCCTCTGTGCATGGTTCACCTGCACAGGTTCTTCATCTTCAATGGCTGCCCTCTGTTCACAGGTCCTCATCACCCAAAAATAGAGTACCAGCCAGGTTTCAGATCTTCGTTCCATCAGCCCACGGCAGCAGCACGACTTCCTCTGTTCTCCTTCTTCATTGCAGCAGCAGCTGAAAAACCATCCGAGCTGGTTCTCTTCTTCCTCCTTATTGTCTCCTACTCCATATTCTTGAGTTTGTCTGGCCGTAGTCACCACAACAGCAGCAGCAGCTTAAGCAGCAGGAATTTTTTCTTCTTCTTCACACCGAACATGGAACAGAGTTGCTGCTCCTCTGTTCTTGTTTTCCCATCACAGCAACCTCCTCTTCTTGCTTGTTGGTTCGGCCCCCATGATAAGCTCCTTCTGCAGCTCCTCTCTTCATCTCGGACCAGCAGCACGAACTGCATCTTTCTTTCATTTCCAGATATTTCTATCATCATAGCAACAACATCTGTTCCTCCATTTCTTCTCCATTCTTCTCCTTCTTTCTACAAATTTCGGCACCTTCTTTTTTTTTTTTTTCTAATCCTGTCGATTTACCTAAAACTTAATGATAGACTTATAAGTCTATATT
>JAJIYU010002679.1:0-29556 GCA_030144865.1 Tinospora cordifolia | reverse complement strand
TATTTACATAATGTTTGATTTATTTTTAATAAATACATTTTATTTAATTATATGAATTTTTCTATGTACATATTCCTATAATATGTAGTATTCACATTTATTGTGTTAACATATACCTTATTCATTCACATATTAACCAATATGTGTAAATATACTTTATTTTTATTTATTTATTTTACTAAACCTTAATTTTTTTTATTTAATTATCAAATTAAGGTTTTATTTGTTTAATTATCACTATATGTCTAATTTATTTTATTTTTCATGTGCCAACCCACTATTCGCACCCAAAGTTTTTTAAAATCTTTGAGATTAATTTATTTGACTTATTTTATTTATTTTAAATTTTTTGACAAAATTCTGGGGTATTACAATCTACAAATTGATGGTTAGTTTGAGAGAGTGATCCAAATTTTGAAGGATATGCTCCGAGCATAAGTCCTTGATTTTGGTGGTAGCTGGGAAGATAATTTGGCATTGTGTGAGTTTGCATATAATAATAGCTTCCAGGCAAGTATCGACATGGCACCGTTTGAGGCATTATATGGTCGACCTTGCCTATTGCCAGCTTGTTGGGCCGAGGTTGGTGATACAGTAGTTTTTGACCCTACCTTTGTATAGGAGCAAACTAATAAGATTCAACAAATCCGTCAGAACATGAAGGCAGCTCAGGATCGATATAAGAGTTATGCGGATAACCGGAGGAAGATCCTTGAGTTCGATGTTGGTGATCATGTGCTGCTTCGGATTTTCCTTCGGAAGGGCATGCTTGTTTTATTACTCTCGAGAGGATAGGTCATGTTGCTTATCGATTGACATTACTGCCTAAGCTAGTAAGAGTACATAATGTGTTTCACATGTCGATGTTGAAGAAGTACTACCTCAATCCCTCACACATGATCGACTTGAGACATGTTGAGTTATGATGAGGCCATGGTAGCTATAGTTGATCGAACTATGAAGAAACTGTGCAACAAGGAGGTACCGATGGTACGAGTACGTTGGCTGTTTCATGGTGTCGAGCAAGACACCTGGGAGCTAGAGGACTACATGGCAAGTCACTTCCCTGAGATTATGAGAGTTGTTTCTTGATTTTTGTTATTTTAGTAAATGAGGACAGAATTTGTTCTAAGCAGGGGAGACTTTAATGACCCGTATTTTTGGATATTGAGTCGATGAGTTTGACATATATTTTCCTGTTTCAATTAATGAATTATAAATAAAAAATATGTGATTTTTCGGCGATCATATTAATCAATGTGTGTATCAAAGATAAAATAAAATAAATAATAATTAATATTCTTAGTGGAGGCTAAGTAAAAAAAAAGAAGAAATGAATTAATGCTAGAAATTCTTGCATGCACATAATATATATATAGTAAGATGATGATGTGAGTAGGTTGAAAAAACAAGGAATGAATTAAATTTTTATTGGTAAATTCTATTGACTTCTCTATTAGGTTGTTTATAAGATTTTTCATTGAATCTTTATTGGCTCATCTTGAGGATGAACTCACATTTTAGGATTAAAAAAAGAAAAAAGAAAATAACAAGGTGGGATAAGCCACCAACGTGGAAGGGTAAGAGAAAGGAGAGAAATGTTGTCTTTTTAATAAATGGTATGGAACCCACCAATTTGACACTATATAAGGGTTGTTCATCCCTCCATTTACTTTCATTCTCACATCCTTTGCTCATTTGCTCCAACGTGGGGAGAAAAGAAAGAGAGAAAAGAGAGAGGGACGAAATCAAGAGAGAAGAAGAAGAAGAAGAAGAAGAAGAAAGGAAAAAAAGGTACGTAAAATTTTCTTAAATCCGATGTTTTAATGACTTATTTTCAATTCTTTTCAATAAAAGATAGATAATAAAGTTATGAACTACAATCTTATCGGTACAATTTTCATTACATATGTTAGTCTACAGTACAACCCAAAATTAGAGTATATTTTTCATGGGAGTAAAAATATACAATATGTATATCATTGTGTTCAGATTAACGATTAGAATGTAGATATGTAAATTATTTGTACCCATGTGAACCCTACAAATTTTTATGATAATTAGAAGTCGACACATAGGAGGTATGCGCATTATTATTAAAATTTGAGTTGGCAGGTACTGAAATGACCATAATGAAATTCTGAACTCAATGATGCTAAAATTAAAATTTTTGGAGATTAATAGGTACATTAAATTTGTATTTATGCTATTTGAGGAAAAAATGTATAGATTAATATTATATGTATATATAATTTTATATAATTAATATTTAATTATGTAATGTTATAAATATAACAATATCTACAATTAATGTTATACGGCAATATGAATTACTTCATATGAAAAAAATGCGTAACATAAGAAATAATTAATTTTTTCTATTTATTATATATTTCAACAAATTTGTGAAGAGGTTGCATAGCGTATACCAAAAGTGAAACACGTGTTAACAGTGTGAGCTTTCGGTATTTGGGCTCGATATTAGGAGATGCAACTGGCGACCGGGAGAACGTTGGCAGTCGATCTAGTCTGTGAGTAATAATTTGATGTATTTATTTAATATGTTATTCTATTTATGGTTGTTACATAATTGTGTGCCACATGCATTGCATATTGCATTGAGACAAGGCTTTTTGCCCATAGTCCAATTATTTTGTGCTACGCCCAATACAACATTATGACAAACCATATGCCCACAGTATATGTAAAGAACACCCGTAGTATCCTTTCGATTACTATAACAGTACATGGTTCTTAGTCTCAACTTCTTTCATGTAGTTCTAATGATCATGAAACATAAATAAAATAAATAAATTCAGTATTTTCAACATATAAACATCAAACATGATTATTCTTTATAAAATAAGCCTAACCATGCATAATCTAAGCATGGCATGGCTTCACGATCAAGTAAACATGGCATACATGCTAAGCTAAAAATTAAATCATGTTATTCAAACCTAAACATGCATGCTAAGCAGAATTTAAACATGCATGAACATGGTATTAAACTAAAGTAATGAAGTAGACGTTTTAGAAATCACTTCCACCTTGTTTCGCAATTTCTCGAAAATCTAGCAAAATTTCTACATTCAAAGCATTTCAAGAACACTAAACTACTCAAGAACAATAATTTCTCACTTAAGAACACTCAAGAACAAAAGAGGAGTGAGAAGGGGTGCCAAGAAGATGGTTTAGAAAGAACAAGAGGGACTTGTCAACTTCTGCTCTAGGATGAAGAAAAAGTGAGCACAGGTGGTTCTTTATATAGATTTTTCTATGCGCATAGGGGGACGATTTGAGAATCTTTGCATTAGCCACTTTCCATTTCCTTTGAGCACATTTTTGGCATGTGTGACCACTAGGGTTTCTCTCTTGTGTGTAGGGATGTGTTTATTTAGGGTTTCCTTTTCATGTGTGAACAATATCTTGACTTGGACCACTTGCTAATCTTTGTTTGGACGTTAATCTAGGTGTGAGAAAATTTCTAAGTGTGATTTATTCTCTTTTGTGCTCAAGAATTGTCTTAGTAACTTTCTAATTTGTCCTCATAGGAATCTTTTTAATTTACTTTAGTAATTGATTCTTTTCTTGTGCACAACAAATCAAGAAGATTTGACAACCTTCTATTTTGAATTAGAAACTTCTAATCTTACCTTCTAATTTGAATTAGAAACTTCTAATCTTGTCCCTTGGGTCTTTAGAAACATTTCTCAGCAACTTCTATTCTTGAATTAGAAACTTGTAATCTTGTTCCTTGGGTGTTTAGAAACAATTTTCAACAACTTATATTCTTGGAAGTCATGTGAGTAAGGCAACATTTCCTTTTCTTTGTGAGTGCTCACCAAGCAAAGACAAACTTGACAATTTGCATGGTTTATTCTTGGCACCATAGTGTGAGCATGGAAACTTTCTAATTTGGATCATACCTTCTTATTTTGACTTCTTGCACATCTTTTTGTGCATGGGTTTAGGATGCACAAAATCATGGCACATTGGAACTTCTATTTTCTCTATTGAGCACACATGAGCAACTTCCAAAATCAGTTTTAGAAACTTTCCTCTTTTCCTTCTTGCTTGCTTGTACGTCAAGGTCAGGGGCACATGATCATTGCATCTTGTGCACATGGGATCATCCTTAATATGTTTTAGTCCCATGTACAAGGACGTCTCATGTGAGGCGCACATGCCTATGCCACATTTCACACTTTTGGGTCCACATGAATTTAATAAAAATTCATATCTCATGTTTGGCTAAGATTTTCTTCATTTTCTTTCCTAATTCCCATTCCACTGAACCCTCTTAAGCAAGTGATCCCTTAATTTGACAAATGAAATGAATTTTGAGTGCCAAGACCATGTGAGGTGTTCATTCCATTCCATTTTGTTTCTTTTTCTTTATTTTCACTCCCCTAAGAGGTTTTTTTTGAGCAATTAAACTTGTTAATTATCCCTGAAATGAGTTTGGTCTCATTTATCATTTCATTTCATTCTATAACAAATTTTTAGGGTATTATAACCTACCATCCTTAGAAAAATCTCGTCCTTGAAATTTAAACAAGTCAGGGATTCCTGGTGAATAGATGTGAGTATTTGGTCTTCATTTCACTTTTCAACTCCCAAATAGCTTCTTCCACTCCATGATGTTTCCACAGTACTTTAACTAATGGGATATCCTTCATTATCAGGTTTTGTACCTTGTGATCAAGGATTCTAATTGTCGCTTCCTTGTATGTGGCATCATCTAGATGTTCACTTCCTCCCAGTAGATAATGTGAGAGGGATCTGGTTCATACTTTCTCAGTATCGATACGTGTAACACGTGTTGATTGAGGTCATCTGGTTTGGTAGATACAGCTCGTAAGCACATTCGTCAATTCTTATAAGTATTTTGAAGGGTCCAACAAATCTTGTGACAACTTTCCCTTAAATCCAAATTTCTTGATGACCTTTTGAGGTTGATCCTCAGAAATACCTTGTCATCTACTTAGAACTTTAGGGGTTCCCTTTTCTTGTCAGCATAACTCTTTTGATGACTCTAAGCTGTAACCAGTCTTCTTTGTATCAGTTTGACTTGGTTATTCATTTCTTCGACCAAGCCTGGCCCAGTAAGTACACGATCTTCAAGTTTAGCCCAACAAGTTGATGATCTGCAGGGTCTTCAATAAAGAGCTTCAAATAGAGCCATCTTAATACTCGCTAATAACTGTTGTTATAGGAAAACTTTGCTAAGTGTAAGTACTTGCTCTAGTTCCCTTTAAAGTCAAGGACACAAGACCTCATCATGTCCTCCAAGGTTTGGATGACTTTCTCAAACTGCCCATCTGTCTAAGGTTGGAAAATACTACTCATGGTGAGTTTAGTGCCCAACTCCTTTTGTAGACTCTACCAGAACTGAGAAGTAAATCAAGAGTCTCGGTCAGATAGCATCGTCTTGGGCACACCATGCGGCCTTACTATTTCCTTCACATAGAGTTCTTCCAGCTTATTGACTTAGTCTGTGGATCTGATTGGCAAGAAGTGAACCACTTTAGTGAGATGATCCATAATAACCCAAATAGTGTATTCTCCTTTTTGGTTCCTGGGCAAACCACTGACGAAGTCCATGGCAATGTTATCCCACTTTCATTTAGAGATAGGGAGTGGTTATAACATTTTTGAGGGTTTTTGGTGTTCTACTTTTACTTGTTGACAAGTTAAGTACTTGGCAACATGCTTAGCCACATCTCTCTTCATGCCTTTCTACTAGTAAGTCTTTCTGAGGTTTTGGTACATCTTATCTCTACCTGGATGCATTGTATACTTGGTCTGCTGAGCCTCATCCACTCTGTTTATTTTGTCCATTTTGGGGCACACAGATCCTCTTGCTAAGTCTTAGGGTATTCTCAGCATCTAACCTAAAGTCAATATGCTTACCTTGTGTAACTCCTTCTATCAGACAAGTGAGCCATTTGTCTTGCCTTTGCTCATCCTTGATCTGGTGCATAAGACCCAATTGGCAAGACATGCTGTAGAGATAGACTCGTTTTTCAATTAAGGTTGCACCCAACCTGAAGCCTTCAATCAATTGGTACATCTAACCTTTTTCTTCCTCCTATTTGTTGAACTTTCTACTTAAGGCACATTGGCCATCCCTGGATGGTAGTGTAGTTGAAAATCATAGTCTTTCAGGAACTCCATCCACCTCCATTGCCTGAGGTTCAACTCCTTCTGGGTGTAGATGTACTTCAAGCTCTTATGATCTAAAAATAGATCGAATTTCTCACCATAAAGGTAGTGTCTCCAAGTCTTCAGGGCAAATACAATGGCTGCTAACTCTGGGTCGTGAGTAGGGTAGTTCTTCTCATGAACCTTCAGTTGTCTCGTATCATAAGCAATTACTTGCTTTTCTTGCATCAAGACTGCTCCCAGTCCACTCAGTGAAGCATTCGTATACAAGACATAAGTGACACCATGGGTTGGAGTGACTAAGATAGGGGCCAAAGTTAATCTCCTTTTCAGTTCTTGGAATGATTGTTTGCACATCTCATCCCAAGTGAATTTAACGCTTTTCCTAGTTAACTTGGTCATAGGTTCTGCTAGTTTGGAAAAGTCTTCGATCAATCTCCTGTAGTATCCAGCCAGGCCTAAGAAACTCTTGATCTCTGTAACTGTCTTTAGTTGCTTCTAATCTATGACAACTTCCACCTTCTTCAGATCGACAGAGATGTCTTCCACTAATATTATGTGGCCAAGGAGCTTGAATGTTTCATCCAAAATTCACACTTGCTGACCTTGGTATATAATTGGTGCCTTTTGAGGGTCTCCAACACTATCCGTAAGTGTTCCAAGTGTTCAGCTTCTAATTTAGAGTAAATGAGGATGTCGTCTACGAATACCACCACAAATTGGTCAAGGTAATGTCTAAACACTCAGTTTATTAAATCCATGAATGTTGCTGGGGCATTGTCAAACCAAAGGGCATCACGGTGAACTCAAAGTGTCCATATCGTGTCCTGAAGGTCGTCTTGTGTATGTCAGACTCCCTAATTCTCAATTGGTGATATCCCAACCTAAGATCAATTTTCGAATAATGAGTGACTCATATCAATTGATCAAATAAGTCATCAATCCTCGGTAGAGGGTACTTGTTCTTTATGGTTGCCTAGTTCAGCTTTTTGTGATCGACACATAGTTTCATGAAACCATCTCTCTTCTTCACAAATAGTATGAAAGCTCTCCAGGGTGACTCACTTGGCCAGATGAAGCCTTCCTCTCGGAACTCATCTAGTTGAGACTTCAACTTGATTAGTTTCACTAGAGCTATTATGTATGGAGGTATGGCTATAAGGTTGGTTCAAGGGTGAATTTCAATGTTGAACTCTAATTCTCTAGCAGGTGTTAGTTTGGATAAGTCGTCTAGGAATACGTCTTCGTACTCACTAACCACTGCTAAGTCTTGGATCTTCCTTCACTCGATAGGATCCTCCTCTAAGAGTTTATCGAACTCATCCTTCTGCTTTAAGTAGTTTATCATGGCAATTGTCGGACTTCTTAGTAGTCTTTTCATGTCACCATTGATTCTATAGGTTTTCTTCGAAGGTTGGATTTTGGTTACTCGTCTCTTAGGACAATCTATTTGTGTTTGACACTAGTCTAACCAGTCTATCCCCAAGATTACATCATAGCCATGAAATGGCAAAGTACATAGATCAACTGATATGAGTTTATCCCTAAATCTTACGTCATAACTAAACATTCTTTTTGAGGTAACAATGGTCCCTATTGGTGTGGACACATTTAAAGTTATGGGTAGTGTTTTTGTTACAAATTGTAACCTATCAGCTAGTTTTCTAGAGATAAATGATTTCTAGGCACTCGAGTCGAATAACAGTTTCACAGCAACATTAAATAGTAGGAACGTACCTTCTATGGCAAGGACTTGTTATTCCTGGGCTTCAACAGCAAACATTCTGGCCTAATTTTTACCACAACCTTGATTCTATCCCTGATTGGCGTTCTATTGCTGCTGCCTACCCTGAGGATGACCATTCTGACCTTTTCCCTGTGGTGGTTGTTGTTGACGAATCTGAGTAGGTACATTTGGGCAATTTCTGGCAATATGACCCTTCTACCTACACACGTGGCACAATCCTTATACACTTGCCTATTCCTTAGACTAGTCTTTGGTTTGCCCTTGTTTTTGTGGTGCTTTTCCACCACTCTTGCTTTTCTTTTAAGTCCCTTGATCTTTTTCATGCTTGGGCCTCTTGTTCCTCCCCTTCAACCTTTGTTCCATGTTGAGCTCTTATTTTAGTGTTAGAGCTTTTTCTAAGACGTCTCTATACATCTTTAGGCCCAGAGTCTTTACTATCTTCCGGATCTCCATCTTGAAACCCAGTGCAAAATGATTGGCCTTCATTCTCTCTTCCCTAATTAGTTTTGGCGAGAATTTGGCTAGTTTAGTAAACTTCCTTTCATATTCGGCTATAGTTAGGTCCCTCTGATTCAACTAGACAAAATCTTCCTATAGCTTCCTCAATGTTGCTTCAGGAAAGAATTTTTCATAAAAGATCTCCATGAACTCTTTCCAGTTCATTTCCTCAATGTTAGTGTTTGGGTTGAATTTTGAAAATATTTTCAGTATTTGTTTCCTCAAGGTTTTATTTCATTCGTACTATCATGACTCTAGATTCATGTTTCTAGGTTCTCGACATGTTTAGTGGCCTACTAGTTTATGCTGCTAAGTTCTTTTGTTCTTGGGTACAAGATTTGGTTTCATATCACATAAGGCATGCTTTCAAACAATCATACAATCATGCAAGTTCACGCTAGCATAACAAACTTCTAGGTTTCCATCTAAGCTTCTAGGTTCAACTGTGTTATAGCAGTCTAGCCGTTCTACTTAGACTTCCACTCAAAAAATTGCCACACCCAATCAATTTTGCAAATGTTTTAACAACTAAGGTTTCTCAATCTACACTATACTTGACTGTCCCATACCAGCCAAGCATAGGGAAACAATTTCTTCCAAAGACATTGATCATTCACCAAATATGGTCTGTCATTCTCCAAGTCTAGGCTTCCTCTATATCGTCGAATTCCTATGCGTCCCATACCACATAGAAACTAGAGTCATAGAATCTTTCCGATCTTGTGTCCTGACCAAACAAGTATTCCATTCTCACACATTTTTAGTTTTTAACCAATGTCCTAGAGTGTTAAGCATTTGATCCACTGTACCACCCTTGGCTACACCCACATATCTTTTTAAGGTCTCTTCCCTAGACCCAAGATTTCAATCTGGTTGAACTAACAACTTCTATCTGGTCAAGATACCACCTTTGGCATCTTTTTCGGCTTCTAGTAAACTTTTTTCCCTAATTTTCCACCTTCTAATTTACTTTTATAAAAAGTAGGGGTGTTCTTTAACTCCAACTACTCATATAAGCTTGCGGGACAACCTTCAGATCAGGCAGTAAGATCAAATTGTACTTAGCAACTGTGCTTTCTCGGGTGGGATAACCCACCTCCTTTTGAATATTTAGCTTTACTTGAGACAAGGCTTATCCACTATTGGCTCAACTTGCAGTCTTTTTATCCAAAAAAATTCCAAAACATATATTTTCTTTTTGAAACACTTTCCAAAATAGTTTTCAATTTATAAAATAGAAGGTAGGACATTTTGATTTCAACTCAAAGCACAGGTCAAACCTAATTGAGTTAATACTTTCTAAATCTGATAGCACCATTGGTATAAGGTTAAACATTCTAATTCTAGCCCAACTAATAATGTCTAGGCTTGACTTTCTAATTCTTGCCCAACAACTAATGCTTAGGCTCTGATATGACCTTTGTAACACCTTGGCCCCCGAGACTTTTAATTTGGTTTAACCACAAGGTGGGTCGAGGTCCGGTTACAATTACAAGTACACAACTTGTCTTTCTAATTCAATTATCTCACGCCTTATTTAATTAAAAACATTCACTAAGGCAATTGCACAAGAAATAAAAGAAGAATTTCTAAATCTTAATTGATTTAATAAAAGTGGGTCCATGACTTCAAATTTAAACTTCTGAAAAGAAAGAGTACACAACTCAAAATAGAAACTTGTAGCAAAAATTCAAAACTTGGGCAACATGCCCTTAAATTAAAATAAAAATAGAAACTTTCTAAAAGTAAGCACTCTAAGCCTTTGTATGCTTCATTGTTTAATTCAATTTTCTAAAAAGATAAGAGAGAAAGGGTGAGCACATAGCCTAGTAGATCTTTTTCAAACAACCAATTCATTATCTTAGACTAATATCACATTCAATTTCAAACACTAGTAAACAATTAAGCGATTCAAATAATTTGTTCTTATTCTTGTAATTCAGACTGAAAGGGGTTTAATCCCTTGATATTCTTATCCAAAATAGCTCCCTTTGAGTGGAAAGAAAAATCTTTATGTTACGTTCCATTGGATTTTGAGTTACTTGCCCATAGTCCAAGCATTTTATGCTACGCCCAATACACAACAATATGATAAACCATATACCCATAGTATATGTAAAGAACACCCATAGTATACCTTTGGATCACTAGACAATATGTGGTTCTTAGTCTCAACTTCTTTCATTTAGTTGTAATGATCATGAAACATAAATAAAATAAATAAATTCAACATGTTCAACATATAAACATCAAACATGATTATTCTTCATAAAATAAGCCTAATCATGCATAATTTAAGCATGGCATGTCTTCATGATCAAGTAAACATGGCATACATGCTAAGATGAAAATTACATAGTATTCAACTAAAATAATGAAGTGGAGGCTCTAGAAATCACTTCCACATTGTTTTGCAATTTCTCAAAAATTTGACAGAGTTTCTACAGTCAAAGCACTTCAGAACACTAAATTACTCAAGAATAATAACTTCTTCCTTAAGAACACTTAAGAACAAAAGAGAAGTGAGAAGAGGTGCCAAGAAGATGACTTAGAAAGAACAAGGGGGACTTATTAGCTCTTACTCTAGTATAAAGAAAAAGTGAGCACAAGGGGTCCTTTATATAGATTTTTTTGTGCACATAGAGGGATGGCTTGTGAATCTTTGCATTAGCAACTTTCCATTTTCCTTGAGCACATTTTTGGCATGTGGGAGTACTATGGTTTCCTCTCTTGTGCACACACATTTGGTTTAGGGAAGTGTTTATTTAGGGTTTCCTCTTCATGTATGAACACAATCTTGGCTTGGGCCACTTGCTAATCTTTGTTTGGACATTAATCTAGGTGTGACAGACTTTCTAAGTGTGGTTTATTCTCTTTTGTGCTCAAGAATCATCTTAGTAACTTTCTAATTTGTCCTCATAGGAAACTTTCCAATTTATTTTAGTAATTGGTTATTTTTCTTGTGCACACCAAATCAACAAGATTTGGTAAACTTCTATTTTGAATTAGAAACTTTTAATATTGTCCCTTGGGCGTTTAGAAACATTTTTCAGCAACTTCTATTTTTGAATTAGAAACTTCTAATCTTGTTCTATGGGTGTTTAGAAACATTTTTCAGCAACTTCTATTCTTGAATTAGAAACTTATAACTTTGTTCCATGGGTGTTTAGAAACATTTTTAAGCAACTTCTATTCTTGAAAGTTATGTGAGTAAGATAATATTTCCTTTTCTTTGTGAGTGCTCACCAAGCAAGACAAACTTGACACTTTGCATGGTTTATTTTTGACACCATAGTGTGAGCATGGAAACTTTTTTATTTGGATCATGCCTTCTTATTTTGATTTCTTGGATGTCTTTGTTTGCATGGGCTGAGGGTGCAGTCGATCTGGCACATTGAAACTTCTATTTTCTCTATTGAGCACACATGAGCAACTTCCCAAATTGATTTTAGAAACTTTCCTCTTTTCTTTCTTGCTTGCTTGGACGTCAAGGTTAGGGGCACATGATCATTGTAGCTTGTGTACATGAGATCATCCTTTATGGTTTCTAATCTCATGTACCAAGATGTTTCATGTGATGTTGTAATACCCTAACCCCCTAGAAACAGGTTTAAGCTCAACCACAAGGTAGGTTGGGTCCTACGTTACATTTACAAGTACACAACTTGCATCTCGATTCCTTTATTCTAACTCTTATTGAGCTTTTCATGAGTGCCTCACCCAATTTGATCAATTTTAAATTCAATAAAGCATTACAAGTAGAAAAAAGAATATTTTTAACTCTTTATGTATTAAAGAAAATAAAAAAGTACATTGTTGA
Source organism: Tinospora cordifolia (assembly GCA_030144865.1). NCBI lineage: Eukaryota > Viridiplantae > Streptophyta > Magnoliopsida > Ranunculales > Menispermaceae > Tinospora > Tinospora cordifolia. The sequence goes on along the minus strand of JAJIYU010002679.1, from coordinate 17,323 downwards.
ATTTATATCAAGAGTACATAACTTAAAATTTTAAAATAAAAATTTAGCGGAAGTCAAATAAATCTAAAGTGGGCAACATGCCCTTACATTGAAAAAAAAAAGAAACTTTCCAACAATAGCTATTATCAGATTTTCATTGCCATCATTTTTAATTTTTTGAAATGTTAAAAAGAGAAGAATGAGCACAAAGCCTAGTGGATCATTCATCAAACAATTAACTTACTATTTCAAATTACTAACACACTCCAAATTCACACACTTTCATCCATTAAGTGTTTCACACAACAAGTTGGTTTTAAGTTGACATTATGACTGAAAGGGGGTCTATTCCCTTATTGTTCTCAATTTAGATACCCCTCTTTAGGGTGAAAAGACATTCTTTTGTTACTATCCATCGGACGCCATGTACCAAGTATATCTTAGTTACTCTTTGCAACTATACAATCCAAGCATGTATTAAGAACACCCATAGCACCCATACGGGTCACTATGGCAATATGTGGTTCTTATCTTCATTTTTTCATATTCAAATTCAAATAATTATAATACTTAATCATAATATTAAATTTCAGAATTTAAACATTTAAGAAAGCATGGAAACACACATAGCATGCTTGAAAACTTAAAAGCAAACCTAAGCATGGTTTCTAGGCATAGTATGATCTCATAAATGATTAAAAATATGCAAACATGCAAAATTGAAATTTAAATATGATCAATCATGCTAAAACTGAATGAATCATGCTATAAACTAAAAAATAAACATGTATGAACATGCTAGGAACTTGAAATAACAAGATAGAAGTTCTAGAAATCCCCTTCACCTCAATCCGAGTTTCTTGTTGAATCTAGCAGAGGTTCCCCTTGTCTACCACTTTCAAAACTTCAAGAACTTTAAATCACCAAAAAAAAACTCAAAAAAACTCATTAGAAGACTAAAATTAAAGCTTCTCATTTGTGAACACAAGAGAAGTGAGAAGAGATGCCAAGAAGAGGGCTTAGAACAAGCAAAGAGGGAAGTGTCAACTCTTTGCTTTGGGATGAGAAGAATGAGAGTATAAGGGGGTTTATATAGATGTTCAAGAGCACTAAGGGGACATCTTGGTTAGTTTTGGGCAGCTCACAAAGTTTGGAAAAGTTTCCAAACAAGAGGGGATGATTTGAATAAAGAGGGTAAGTGTGTTCATGGTTGGCAAGTGGGACCACTATGACTTTCTAATTCAAAAGATATGAGTACAATCTTGTTTTCTAACTATGTGTGAACACAAAAGAGGTTTAAATCATATTCTAATTCAAATAGGACGTCCCATTTGTGCTCATGGCAACTTTCCTTTTTGGTTTCTTTTCTTTCTCATCACACAAACACACAAGAAATACTTTTCCATTCTCTTATTTTTTAAGACATCAAGCATGGGTATACACTATCAAATTTGAGGGGACACCATATAATAGTCAAAGATGCTCATCTTGATTCTAGGAAACTATTTAAATAGGGTTGCTTACATTTGTGCACACACACATGTACATGGTTGGGCCAATTGTGTTTTAAGTGGGTGTGGTTGTACACAATCAAAAAGGGGTGTATATGGAATCATGTCTTATGATTTCTAATATAAAATGTCTACTAATGTGGGTGTATTGAATCATTTGCATGCGACATGGGATCATTTTACAAGGATTCAAATAAAGGAAACCTCCCATGGAGCTTTGGGTAGGGTGAGGGTACACATGATCATGGTGTTCAACCCATATGACTTGCACATGCTTAGGATGGCCATGAATTTATGGGTTCACAAAAATTAAATAAAAATTAATATCTCCTTATTTACAAGGAATTATGATTTATAACCTATAGTTTTGGAATCACATGAAAAAAATTAAAAATTTCAATATATGGTTTGGCCAAATTGGTTTTCATTTATTTTTCTTATTTAAAACTCATTGAAGGCACTATGAAATGAAAATCCAAATCTTGGTCAATTGTCCTGATTTTTGGATATGTTATTTATTTTATTAGTTCATGTCATCCTGTTTCATTTTGGATTATTTAGATTCTCCGAAGTACCCTAATGCCAATTCTTTCTATTGTGGACCCTCTGAAGGGCATTTGACAAATGAAAACCCTAATATTGACCAATTGTTCTAATTTTTAAATATGTTATCCAATTAGTTAGTTCATGTCACCTTACTTCGTTTCAGGTTGTGTTGGGTCCCTAAGGGTCACCAAATGAGACTTTTGGATACTTGCCAAATTTAGCCCTGAAATGAGCCCAGTTTCATTTTGCACCTAATTTCACTAAATTGATCTTGAATTTCATTTAATTAAATACAGAGTTTTTAGGGTATTAGAAAAGTGCACATGCCTATGCCTACTTTTCACCCTTTTGGGTCCCTATGAATTTAATAAAAATTCATATCTTTTGTTTGGCAAAGATTTTCTTTTCTTTCCTAATTCCCATTCCACTGAACCCTATTAGGCAAATGAACCCTTAATTAGACAAATGAACCCTTAATTAGACAAATGAAATAACTTTCAGGTGCCCAGATCATGTGAGGTGTTCATTTCATTTCATTTCGTTTCGTTTCTTTTTCTTTAGTTTCACTCCCCTGAGAGGTTTTTTTTAAGCAATCAAACTTGTTAATTGATCCCCAAAATGAATTTGGTCTCATTTATCATTTCATTTTATTCTATAAAAAATTTTTAGGGTATTATAATATCAGCTCACCAACGTTGGCCATTATGCCACTTTGATTGAGACGAGGCCTAAGATACGAGTACAGATCTTTAGAAGTGTCGACCTGGCCTCAGGATGAGAAGTTCCGAGGTGCAGACATTGGATCGTGATGGTTCCGAGATAGAGCTGATCAATAGATCTTCACATGTGCCGACTTAGTCTCCAGATGAGAGGTTGCGAGGTGCGGACATTGGATTGTGATAGCTTTGAGATATATTTGATCGACAGATCTTTAGATGTGCCGACCTAACCTAATAAAGAGAGGTTCTGAGGTGCAGATATTAGATCGTGATAGCTTTGAGATAAGATTGATTGATGGCTCTTTAGATGTACTAACTTGACCTTGTGATTAGAGGTTCTGAGGTGTAGACATTGGACGGTGATAGTCTTGACATAAGAGTGGTAGGTTGGTATACTCTACGAATATTTAGAGGGCGCATGACACACTCTACTGGCTCATGGGTGGAGACTGTACCACCTGGTCAGTGGGCCACAATCATCGAGATCAATATGGCCTGGTCAATGGGCTACGATTGCCTATTGATATCGTAGAATGGCCTGGACGATTGGTCATGTTTGTTTAGAATGGCAGTATGACCATAAGATCCTTAAAGAAAAAGTAAGGATGCCGAGTTTAGATATTGGACCCTTGAATTATGACATACTTCATGGCATATTAGGCTGCTGTATTTTTATATGAATGATTGTACATATTATTCATTGTTGCATTTTATTTGAATGCTTGTAATTTTGCCTATTGCATTGCATGTAGAATGCTAGACTTAAGTAGATATATCTATTGCTACTCCTTGAGCTCACATGGATATCGAGCTCATTACTCTTATTATTTCAGGTTTGTCAGTTATGGATAAGGGGAAAAGTGTGCAGTAGGCGTGATCTTTTCCAACCTATTCCTAGTATGTTGTTTGTTTTGCCATTTTTTTTGGTATTTTTCATTATGTACAAGTTTTGAAAAATTTAAAGTTGAGCTGGACTCTAGTAATGTAATTGATGGTAAAGATTTCTATTGTTGTTACATTATTCCGCTTATATTGTTTTTGGTTGCACTCTGAATACTATTAATGTTCGATGGTAAGGATTGGATAATAGTTGGTATGTTTGACTGAGGAGTAGACTTGTCTGACTATTGTGTTGGTCTGGCCACTCATATGAGGTTTGGGAAGGGGTCCTAACACATACACATTTCATAAAGGTAAAATGTTGAGAAACCTTTAGATAAAACATTTCAATATCATGAATCAATTCAAAATTCAAAGGTATATAGCCTTTGTGTTTATTATAGCTGAAATAACCTCTAAACTTAAATGAAGTAAATTGGGCGAACATGCCCTACAATTTAATATAGTCTCTAATGAAATAGTTTAAGTGACTTTCATGTAGCCTTGATTTATTAATTCCCTGAAAGATTAGTGTAACACCCCAATCCCCATATGCCTTCTTTATTTGGATATAACCACTGTTTTGACAGTGGACTTAACCATACAGGCAGGTTGGGTCGGTATTACATTACAAGTGACTCACACTTGACATTCAATTTCAATTATCTCATGCCTTAATGCAATTCAAGAGTATTTAACTCAATTTTAGGAATCAAATTAAATAAGAAAATAATACAAGAGATAAAAAAAATTCATAAACTTTATTAATTTAAATAAAGTGGAGTATATAACTCAATCTTAAAATAAAACTAAAACTACAGAATATTCAAAACTTGGGCTACATGCCCTTACATTCAAATATAGAAACTTTCTAAAAAAAGAGACTCACTATTTTCAACGTCTTCAAGCACGTTCAATTTCTGAAAAAAGAAGGAAGGGTGAGCACATAGCCTAGTGGATCCTTTTCAAACAACCAATTTTCTAATTTCGACTAAAAACACATTCATAATTCATACACTTGCATACATTAGGCATTTCAAGCAACATTTTGTGTATAATTGTGACTTAGACTAAAAGGGTTTTCAAGGCCCTTTATGTTCTTAACAAAATAACTCCTTAGAGTGAAAAGGACATTTCTTAGCTAATTTCATTGGATTTAGGGTCTAATCCATATTCCAAGTATTTTGGGACATTACTCATTTGAACTAATCACATGTAAAAAACATTCATAGTAACCCATATGTTCACTATGAAGGTACATTGTTATTAATCATCATCTTCTCATAATTAATCTCATATTCAAGATTCATAAATTAAGAGAAATTAATTTCAGAATATAAATAATCTAAAAATCAAAACATAAATCATCCAAAAACATGCATCATACAGTGAAATAAACCTAAACACGGTACTAGGCATGGCATGGATTAATGAATGCTTAAAGCATGCTCATGCATGAAATTAAAACGGAAATCATGATTAAAATTTTGAAATAAAACATGAATGATTTTTGAAAATTAAAGAAGAAAAGAGTAGGTTTTAGAAATCACTTCCACCTTATGAAGCTTTTTCTCAAAATTTTAGCAGAGTTTCCTTTTTTCAACACTTCTAGCACTTCAAATTTTAGAATTTAAATATTCAAGAAAGTAGAAACAATACATAGCATGCTTAAAACTTCAAAGTAAACCTAAGCATGAAATTTAAGCATGGCATGATATCATGAATAATTAAAAACATGAAAAACATGCTAAGCTGAAATTAAAATATGATCATTCATGTTGAAACTGAAATAAAACATGTTGAAAATCAGAATTTAAACAAGCATGGACATGCTAAAAATTTAAAATACCAAAGTAGAAGTTTAAGAAATCCCCTTCCGCTGAATTTTAATATTTATTAAAAAGTTATGTACTCAAGTTTATGATTTAGTTTAAGAATGTAAATTTCTTTGAATAAATAAAGAGTTTGAAGTATTCCTTTTTCTACTTGTATTGCACTTGTTGAATTGAATATTAAGCAGAATGAAAAGTGTATTCATGAGGGATTTCAATAAGTGTTAGAACAAATGAATTGAGATGCAAGTTGTGTACTTATAAATGTAACATAGGACCCAACCACCTTGTGGTTGAGCTTAAACCTGTTTCTAGGGAGTTGAGGTATTACAGAGGTAGTATCAGAGACTAGGCTTTAGGTGCCTTGGGCTAGAATTAAAAAGTCAATTAGTAGCTATTTGACTAGAATTAGAAACTCAAATTAGGGTTTTACTTTGAATTGAATTGAATCTTAAATGTGTTGGGCTAGAATTAGAAAGTCAATCAGTGGTTGTTTGACTTGAATTAAAAACTCAAATTAGGGTTTCACTTTGAATTGAACTGAATCATAAATGTCCTACCTTCTATTTTCTAAATTGAAAAACATTTTAGAAAGTGTTTTCAAAAAAGAAATATATGTTTTTAAAACGTTTTGTTTGGATATAAAGACTATAAGTTGAGCTGATAGTGGGTAAGCCTTGTCTCGAGTAAAGTTAAGCATTGATAGGGAGGCGGGTTATCCTGCCCTAGAAAGTGCAGTTGCTAAGCAGACTTTGGTCTCGCCGCTTGATCTGGAGGTTGTCCCACCAGCTTGTATGAGTTGTGTGAGTTGAAGAACACCCTTACTTTCTACAAAAGAAAATTAGAAATGAAAAATTAGGGAAAAAACTTATTAGAAGTCGAGAAAGATGCCAAAGGTGGTATCTTGACTAGACAGAGGTTGTAAGTTAACCAGATTAAACCCTAGGTCTGGAGTAAAGACCCTAGGTAGAAAAGTGGTGTAGTTATGGTTGGGACAGTGGATCAAAAGCATAAAACTTTAGGACATAGACTAGAGACTGAAACTTGTGTGAAAATAGAAAATTGTTTGATCGAGACATGGGAACAAGAAGCTTCCATATCTTTCAGTTTCTGTGTAGTATGGGATGCATAGGAATTCAGGGATATGGAGGAAGCCTGGACTCGAGAATGATGGATCATGTGTGGTGAATGATTAATAACTCTGGTAAAACGAGTTTCTCTGTGCTCAATAATATGGGACGATGGAGTATAGTGGGCTCGGGAACCGTAGTTATTAAACAATTTAAAAAATTGTTTGGGTGCGGCTCCATTTTGAGTGAAAGCCTAAGTGGAAGCGGTAGAGTGGTATGAGACAATTGAACCCGAAAGCTTAGGTGGAAGCTTGGAACCTTGTTGTGCTAGCTTGATTGTATGATTTTGTGGTATGTATGTCTTGCTGTTTATTTGCTTTGAGACCAAATCTTGTACCCATGCATGAAAAAAACCTAGAAGTAAAAATTTTAGGCCATTGAATGGATCGAGAACCTAGAAACATGAATATAGAGTCATGATAGTATGAACGTTTGATGAAACAAATATTGACGGGTTCAAGAAGGGTGGCAATTGCCACACATCGTTTCAAGGGACTGGCCAGAAGTTGGTGGCACATGATGAGGATGGACTCAGACACAGACGTCGAGAAGATCAACTAGGAAGAGTTCACGAAGATCTTCAATGAAAAGTTCTATCGGGAGGCAACACAGAGGAAGCTGTAGGAGGATTTCATCAGGTTGAATCAGAAGGACCTGACTGTAGCTGAGTACGGGAGAAAGTTTATTGAATTGGATAAGTTTTCTTGGGAGGTGATCAGAAAAAAAAAAGATAATCGATTTGCTAAGGGACTCAAGATTACGATTCGTAAAGTAATAATGGACTTCGGCCAAAAAAAAAAACTTACAAGGATGTTGTGGAACGAGCCTTGATCTTTGAGCAAGAACTTAACCTGGAACAAAGGTTAAGAGAAAAGAACAAGAGACCTAGTAATGAAACAGAGAATCTAGAGGCCTAAAAATAGAATAAGATTGGTGAAAATGCACCACACACTAAGAAATAGGGGCAAGATAAAGACGAACTAAAAGAACAGGCAAGGAAGCAGAGACTGTGCTATGTGTGCAGGTAGAACGGTCATTTGGCAATAAACTGCCCGATTGCACTCACCCAAACTCCTTAGCCATATAACACTCTGGGAAGAGATTAAAATGACCATTCTCAGGGTAGATAGCAACAACAAAATGCCAACCAAGGGCAAAACCAGGGTCGTGGGTAGAACTAGGCCAGAGTGTTTGCTATTAAAGCTCAAGAAGATCAAGACCTACCCTAGAGACCCTAGTATAAAAAAAAATATTAGGAGAACTTGATTAGCCCTTTATTTAAAATTGCAATATGTTAGCATTTATGAATTTTAAGCTTTGGTAAGGTTTTGTACCTATTCTTTTCAATATATGAAATTTATTCCCTTAATAATCTTTGTTGTTATATTTTGAAGGTCCAAAATAGAAAGTCTAAGAATAGAAAGTGTTAGTAATAACCCAAGGCCTGCCGTGTGGTCGAGTCCATTGAGACAGAGGTGGGGTATGACAAAAAACTTTGACCTTCAAATAGGTTGAAAACTTTAGGCTCGGTATGATCCTAAATGAAAAATGAGCCTATCTCTATAACATGTTTTGCCTACTAGATCTTTTGCAATTAGATCAGGGGTGAACAAAGGCAAGATGAATGGCTCACAAGCTTAATAGAGGAAATTGAATAAGATAAGCATACTGACATTAGGTTAGATGTTGAGGATACCCTAAGACTTAGGGAGAAAATGTTGTATGGGTAATTGTTGATCGTCTTACTAAAGTGGCTTAGTTCCTACCAATCAAATCTACAAATCAAGTCAGTAAGTCTAAGAGAGTCACTTGGACACTAGAGCATATGTTGAGGTCTTATGCCTTAGACCTTAAAAGAAAACTGAAGAAAGTATGAACCAAACGTTCAAGATGATGCAACTTACGAGGACGTAGTAGTCAGAATCCTCGACCACAAAGCACAGAGTCTAAGAATGAAGGATATTCCATTGGTGGAAGTGTTGTGGAAGCATCATAGGGTGGAAAAAGCTACCTAGGAACTCGAAAGTGAAATGAAGAATAAGTATCCACACATATTCCCTAGAAATCCTTAGTTATGTACAAATTTTTAGGACAAAATTTTTCTAAGGAGGGTAGGTTATAATACCCTAAAAACCCTGTATTTAATAAAATGAAATTCAAGATCAATTCAGTGAAATTGGGTGCAAAATGAAACCAAACTCATTTCGCAGCTAAATTTGGCAGGTTTCCAAAAGTCTCATTTAGTGACCTTTAGGGAACCAAAACAACTTGAAAAGAAGTAAGGTGACATGAATTGGATAAAATATCCAAAATTAGAATAATTGGTCAAGATTAGGCTTTCATTTGCCAAACACCCTTCAGGAGGTCTTAATTAGGAAAGAATTGACATTTAAGATACTTCGGGGGATCGAAATAACCCAAAACAAGATGAAATAACATGAACTAACAAAATAAATGACATATCCAAAAATTAGGACAATTGGCCAAGATTTGGATTTTCATTTGCCTAGTGACCTCAGTATGTCTTAAATAAGGAAAGTTTTTGAGGAAAAATCATCTTGGGTCAAACTATACCTTAAAATTTGTATTAGGTTCTGTGATTAAAAAACTATAGGTTATAAATCATTATTCGTTGTAAATAATGAGATATTAATTTTTATTTGATTTTGGTTAACCCATGAAGTCATGGCCACTCCAAACATATGCAAGTCACATGGGTGGAACACCATGATCATGTGCACCCTCACCCTACCCAAAGCTCCGTGGAATGTGTTCCTTATTTGAATCCATACAAAAAGATCCTTTGTACCATGCAAATGATTTAGTACACCACACCTATGAGAAGTTTCCCCATGGTTAGAAACTAAGACAAGTGATCCCATGTACCAAGATAAATGATCAAGTGTACCCATGCACCCTAAAAACATCTACACTATGTGTGTGTGGGCACACATGTGACAAACCCAAGATAGAAGTTTAGTGGAGCATGGCTGATTTAAAGAGATATAGAAAGATTCCTTCACCTAGAACAAAAATCAAAAAATAGAAACTTACCTCATGCTCACATGTGGAGCCAAAAAAGGAGAGAATCTAAGGGAAATAAGAAATATTCCAAAGCTTTGTTTTTTGTGTGCCCATGTTAGAAACTTATTTGATTTCATGAATCACAACATATTAGAATGTTTCCCTATTGATAGAGGACATCCAAGAGAGATTAGAATATAATCTAAACTTATTTTGTGTTCACACATAGTTAAGAAACTAAATAAGACTCATGTATGGTGCTCACACTTGGATTGGGAACATTGGTAGTCCCACTTGCCCAAACCATGAGATTCACTTGCCCAAATCAATGCAAAATGTCTTCATTGTGTATGGAAAGATTTTCATTGTGTGATATGTCCAAACCGTTCCCATGGTGCGCAAGAACATACATATAAACCCTCTCTTGCTCACATTCCTCTCATCCTAAAGCAAAGAATTGGCACTTCCCTCTTTGCTTGTTTTGCCCTCTTCTTGGCACTTCTTCTCACTTCTCTTTTCTTTCTTTTGTGAGAATTCTTATCTCATATTTTAGAGAGTTATTGAAGTGCTTTTTGTTAGTCATTAAAAGTTCTTGAAGTTTTGAAAGTGGTAGATAAGGGGAGCATATGCGAGATTCAACAAGATACTCGGATTAAGGTGGAGGAGATTTCTTAAACCTCTACTTTGCTATTTTAAATTTCTAGCATGTTCATGCTTGTTTAAGGAATTAGAGAGACTATTTTTAGAAAGTTTCTATATAAGGGCATATTGCCCAAATTTTAAATAAAGACTTATGCTGAATTTTTGTTTTAAATTTTAGAGTTATGTGCTCTTTCTTTTGATTATATGAATTCAACAATGTATTTCTTTATTCTATAAATAAAGAGTTTGAAGTTTTGCGTTATTCACTTGTATTATCTTGTTTAATTTTCAGCACAATGGAAGTGTATTTATACGTATTTCAATAAGTGTTAGAATAAAGGAATTGAGATGCAAATTATGTACTTATAAATGTAACATAGGACCCAACCCGCCTTATGGTTGAGCTTAAACCTGTCTATTGGGGGTTGGGGTGTTACACCCATGCCCTATGACTTAATCAAATAACTAACTTCTACTCCAGTACAACCCCAATAGTGGATTGTATCAAGCTACTACAATGGTTTTCAGTTACTCACCCGTGAGCAAGTATCTTCAGTGATTACCTAAAAAGTAGATTAGTGGGGTGAATCTCAAGAGCCCAGTGGATTGATCATGTACAATACATCTCAAACATTATTAAAGTCAAGGATCTAAAGCATGCAAACACTTATAAATCATTAGGCATTTCAAAACTCTTCAACTATTTAAGTTGATGTTAATATTGAGGGAAATCTCCTTGGTATTTCTCTGTGTCCAAACTCTTGGAAGTAACATCTCAAAGACAAATTCCTCATCATGACACAACTTTGGAAGTAAGGTCTCACTCGATCCTCAGTCCCATCTCAACTACTACCACAGTAGCATAAACATCCACCTAGCATGGAGAAATACCTATGATGATACCAGACTACTGCCATAATATATGTAGCATCGCTCTAGTACATGGTTAGGATCTTAATTATCTTTATTTAGTGATTACTGGCATGCACAAACATTTTCAATATCATGGAATATGTAAGCTTAATAACAAGTTGATAAATCATTAATCATTACAATCACTAGATCATATCATGCAATTAAATTCATACATGGCATATGTTGATATAAGATTGAATAACAAGAATCATACCACATGTTGTCTAAGTAGGCAAGAATTCATATATCATAACATCCCTAGCATGCTTCTAAGATTGTAACATAGTAATCACATAGTCATGCTTCACATTCAAGACTAAAATAGTATTAAAAAGTGAGTATGGTCATTTCCACCTATTACTTCGCTCCTTGTGTTCTAACTCTCGCTTCAATGGTTTTGAGTCTTTAACCTTGTAGTTTAGTATATGATTCTAATCAGTAAGCATTCACATCATTTTAAACTCACAACACAATCATTCACTAATCTTTATGTTATATTCTAGGCAAATGGGTTATTGTGTGGGCGTGACACTCGAAAACGAGGTCTTGGATGTGTTACCGCAGTAACCTGAGTGTTACCGCGATAGTCCCAAGACATTTCAATCGCGGTACCATGGTATAGGGATGTTACCTGTGATGGTCAAAGTTTCATGCATGAAAGACTCAAAAATGAAAGGTTTATCGCATAACCGTAGTACTCCCAGCATTACAGCGGTTGCACGAGACTATTCTCGTATGTCTTTCATTTTCTTTCACGTGTGGCATCGCTATGTGCTGTTCTCTTGTTATACAAAATAAAAGTCGTATAGGTTAGGACAATATTATACCTTGATGCTATTCATTCCTCTTCTATTTTCTTCGAAAGAGTGTTTGCGAGTGGCCCTAGTGTTCTATCACGTAGCAAAGGTGAAGCAAATCTAGTGTTTTGTATCATATTCTATTGATGATAGAATATGATACAAAACTCATATAATTTTCTGAGCGTAGTTTCTTACCTTGCACATGATTTGGCACAAATCTAGGGTTCTTGAATGAGATTGTTGTGTCTCTAGGTGTTGTTTTTCTCCTATTATCACTTGTGAGTCTGCAAAAAGAAGATGGGACTATTTGGAATTGATCTAGAATATTGATGGAGAAGAAAGAAGTCACAGAAGACAGCTAGGTTTTCTTTGTGAGCAAAGGTGAGCGGTTGCAGAAGAATTTGTGTGTTTAGGGTTTCTTCGCGTTTATAATATATAATAGACACTCTGTATTCTAGAACTTCTATTTCTAATCTTCAATTGCAATACCATAGTGTCGCATCCCAGTGTTGTGGTATCGGGACTGTTTTCAATCATGGTACTTCATTTTAGAACCGCAGTACCATGTCTTTGTCAAAATTTATGAGTTTTTAATCATAGTATTGCAGTATCCCATTCTCGATACTGCGGTACCACATCCGCATCCCAAACTATGAAATTCAATTGTATTACCATTGTACCCTGACCTAGTACCACGGTCTCCTAACGAATGCCCATTTTTCACAAATCTATGACGTACTACTGCAGTACCCAAACCGATACTGCGGTAGTCGTGCAAATTTTTTATCCTTATTCTTTTTAATTATTTGAGGTATTACAAACTATCCAAAAAACTTGTACATATGAGTTGAGATTTGGAGATCAATTGATAACTATCGACCTTAGAGTGTTATCTTTCCATGTTTGTGATGTGATATTGGGTATGGTCTTGTTAACCCAATACCAGGCTCAGATTGATTGCCAGAGATAAAGACTCACGTTGACTCTACCATCTGGTGAACTAGTGAAGGTCAAGAGGGATATGCAAAGATTACCTCAAAGCCCTATAACCGTTATGCTACATTGCATAAGGTAAGTAAGGACATCACACAAGTCTTAGATGATGATATTGGGGAGCTGAAAGATATTCGGGAGATAGCTGTAGTGCGGGAGTATCTAGGTGTTTTACTTGGACTACCAACATAAAGACAGGTAGAGTTCAAGATTGAACTGCATCCAGGCACAAATGCTATAGCCATTCATCCTTATAAAATGGTGCCAGTGGAGTTGATGTAACTCAAGAACAACTAGATGAATTTCATGAGAAGGGATTCATTAGATCTAGTAAGTCACCATGGGGAGCTCATGTACTATTTGTGAAGAAGAAAAACGACTCAATGAGGTTGTGTGTTGACTATAGGAAGATCAACCAAGTGACCATAAAGAACAAGTATCCTTTGCCCTTGATAGATAAACTATTCGATCAATTGAGGGGAGCCACTCACTTCTCCAAAATTGATCTGAGGTCAAGTTATCACTAGTTGAGGATCAGGGAGGCGGACAACCTTTAGAACTTGATATGGGTATTTCGAGTTTATAGTGATGTCGTTTGGTTTGACCAACGTACCTGCTGCATTCATGGACTTGATGAGCAGAGTCTTCTAATAGTATCTAGATCAATTCATAGTATTTAGATCAATTCATAGTAGTATTTGTAGGTGATATTCTAATCTACTTCAGATCAGAAGCTGAACATGTAGAGCACTTGAAGATTGTGTTGGGCACACCGAAGAGAAATGAGTTATATGCTAAGCTCAGCAAGTGTGAGTTTTGGATGAAAATAGTCAATTTTCTTGGCCACATAGTTTTTGCCGAATAGATACTAGTCGATTTGGATAAAGTGGAGTCAGTAGCCAATTGGAAGCAACCAAAAACGATGACAAAAATAAGAGGTTTCTTGGGTTTGGTAGGATATTACCACATGTTTATCCAAGACTTCTTAAAGTTAGCAGGACTTATGACTAAGCTAACCAAGAAAGGGGAGAAGTTCATCTGGGATGAAAGGTTTGAGGAATCTTTCCAAGAGTTGAAGAAGAGGTTGACTTCAGCTCCAATTTATAATACCCCTACTCATGTGTTGGGTATGTTCTGTATACTGATGCCTCACAGAACAGGTTGGGTGTTGTATTGATGTAACAGGGGAAAGTTACTGCTTACACCTCTCAAAAGTTGAAAATCCATGAATAGAACTTCCTTACACAAGACCTGGAACTAGCTGCTATTGTTTTTGCCTTAAAGATTTGGAGGCACTATCTCTATGGAGAGAAATTTGACCTGTTTTTAGATCATAAAAGCGTGCAGTACATCTATATTTAGAAGGGATTGAATCTAAGACAAGGGAGATGGATGAAGTTTCTAAAGGACTATGATTTTCAGCTACACTACTATCTAGGGAAGGCAAATGTTGTAGCTAATGCCCTTAGCAGAAAGTTTGGTAAGAGGACTGAAGATAAAAGGCAAATGTATCAACTCATTAGTGACTGCGACTTGAGTGTAACTTCAAATGGTAAACATGCATACCTGTACGCAATGGTCTACAAATCAAATCTCTTAGAGTAGATTAGAGATGAACCAAAACATGACAAATGGATTCTGGACTTGACAGAAGGTATTAAGCAAGGCAAACACGCCGATTTTAGAATTGATGTTGAAGGTACATTAAGACTTGGGAATAGTGTTTGCGTACCAAAAAGTGTGCAGAGTAGAAGAATTATACTGGATGAAGCTCATCAAACTAAGTACATAATGCATCTAAGAGGTGATAAGATGTACCAGAATCTCGAGAGGACTTATTGGTGGAGAGGTATGAAAAGGGTTATAGCCAAATATGTCTCTAAATGTTCAGTAGGTAAAGGCTGAACACAGGAAACCCTCCAAAATTTTGCAACTACTTTTGATTCTCGAGTGAAAGTAAAACAATATTGCAATGGATTTTGTTAACGGGTTACCTAGGAACCAGAAAGGTAAAGACACGGTGTAGGTGATCGTGGATCTTCTCACAAAGGTAGCTCATTTCCTACCCATCCGATCAATAGATAAAGTTATAAAATTAGGAGAATTGTATGTCAAGGAAATAGTGAGGCTGCATGGTGTACCCAAGACTATAGCGTCAAACAGAGATTCTAGATTTACATCTCAGTTCTGGCAAAACCTACAAAAGGAATTGGGTACTAAACTCACCATGAACACTGCATTTCATCCTTAGACAGATGGACAGTCTGAGAGGGTTATACAAATAGTAAAAGATATGTTGAGAGTGTGCGTCCTTGAATTTAAGGGTAATTGGAGCAAATACTTTCACTTGGCAGAGTTCACCTACAATAACAACTATAAAGCAAGTATTTGAATGACTCCATATGAGGCTCTCTATGACAAACCCTATAGATCTCCATCTTGTTGGTCAGACTTTGAGAATCATGTACTTACAGGGCTAAACCAAGTACAAGAGATGAATGAACAAGTGAAACAGATCTAAAAGAGGTTAACTACAGCGCAGAGTATGCATAACAACTATGCAGACAAAAGGAGAAAACTTCTAGAGTTCCAAGAGGGTGATAGAGTATTCCTAAGGATCAACCCTTAGAAGGGGATTAAGCATTCTGGGAGCAAAGGGAAACTATCACCGAGATTTATTGGTCCATTTGAAATGCCTAGGCGAGTTAGTGAATGTGCCTATGAGTTGGACCTGCCAAACATAATTTCCTATGAGTTGCATGTGTCAATGCTATAGAGTTATGACCCAGACCCCTCTCATATCATACATTGGGAGGAAGTCAATCTCCAAGATTACGATTTATGAAGAACTAGCGATTGGGATATCAGATCGTAAAGTGCAAAGTCTTAGAACCAAGGACATCCCTTTAGTCAAAGTTAACCATGATATGGAAGAGTCAACCTAAGAGTTAGAGAGTGACATGTAGAGGGAGTACCCAGACCTATTCACTAGGAATAGTTAACCAGAGAGCATCGTACAGATATGTGATCACTTTATATTTCAAGGACAAAATTCTTTTAAGGGGGTTAGGTTGTAATACCCCAAGTTTGAGAATACTAAAAAAAAATTGCTGATACTCGCACAATTACCGCTTTACCCATTTCTAGTACTATAGTAGTGCATCAGGTGTGTGAAAAAAAGGTCTGCGTAATTACCAAGATATTGACTACTAGTATTGCGATATTGCGATTAAAAATGCAAAACTTTTGACAAAGACATAGTACCGCGGTACCATGACGCAATACCATGGTACTGTAATTAGAAAACTCAGAATTTTGGGCGCAGATGTGATATTGTGGTCCCAAGATGCAGTACTGTGATTAAAAATAGTCCCAATACCACTGTACTAGGATACAATACCATGGCACTACAATTGGAAATAAAAAATGGAAGTTCTGGGGCATTGGGTTTTCTTTATAAATGCATATAGAACCCCAATCGCACAAACCCAGTCCATAAACAAACCCTAATCGCATAAGCTTATCTCATAGCAACTCACCCTACTCGCGAAATTTTACAAGCCACCTCTATGACTTCCTTCTTCCCCATCCGTATTCTAGATCAGTTCCAAGCAGTTCCATGTTCTTGTTATAGAGTCACGAGCATTGACAGGAGAAACACAACACCCAAAGACGTTGCATGTAATACCCCAACCCCCGTATCTTTAAGCATTGGACACGACCACCATTCTCTTGACGGTGGGCTAAACCAAACGGCGGGCCGGACCGGTGTTACTTTACAAGTGACACACATTTGACTTTCTTTTTATTTCAATTATTTCATACCTTGATTGTATTTAATAGAACATAAATTAAATTTAAGAATTTAATAAGGCAATAGTATAGGAAATAACTGAAATTTATAAACTCAATTAATTAAATAAAATTGAGTACATAATTTGATTTAAAAAATTATTACAGCAGTCTTAAAACTCGGGCAACATGCCCTTACATAGAAATCAGAAACTTTTTAAATAAAAGGAACCTAACTAGTATTCATGGTCTTCACGTAAATCAATTACCTAAAAAATAGAAGGAAGCGTAAGCACATAGCCCAGTGGATCTTTCTAAACATCTAAATCATTATTTCAATTCAAACAAACCAAGCATATAAAAAACTTTTGTACATTAGGTGATTGAAACATTTTCTTGTTTATGTTGACATTCAGACCGAAAGGGCTTAATCTCTGTATTCCACATCGTAGGGTGTTAGTTGCATAGTAGATTAATTATATTATACGTATTTTATTTATAATGTGCATTAATATAATAGAAAATGTAGTGTATTTACTCATATTTAGTATAATATGCATT
>JAJIYU010002678.1:0-29400 GCA_030144865.1 Tinospora cordifolia | reverse complement strand
TTAAGTTAAAAAAATATTATTTAAAACGTTATAACCTTATTTGTTGAATTCTTAAAAATTTAAAAATTTCATAATATATATAAATTTTATAGTAATATTAAAACTAAAAATAAAATATGGAATTAACAATAACAGTCAGGTTGGGTCGGGTTTGACTCGACTTCTAAATATCAAACCCGACCCGGCCCGACTAGAGGAGTAGACTCGCCCGATCTGAATTGATTTGTTATGCACACTCGACCCGAAATGGTTGGGTTTGGTCGGGTCAGGTTGGTCGGGTGGCTTACACCCTTACTTGTTTTTGACGTGAGTTTCGTTGCAAATGCAGAAAGCAGAGGTGCAGATCAGACATTCTACAATCTTTAATTAAAAAGGAATAAAAATAAAAAAGAGAACTTGTCATGCTTTGGAACCATCCTGTTTTCTTAATAAAAAAGTAAAAAATTGTTTTCAGAATTTTTTTTTTTTTTTAAATAAAGACCTTGTTTTTAATATTTTTAGATATGAAATATCGTATTTGGATCACAGATCTTGATTCCTGTCTGTTCTATCTCATGGAACAGCCCCAAAAAAAAAAAAAAAAAAACGTAATTTAATCCAGTTTGGTTGTTAACATATTTGGTTTCGGAATGTGAGTTGAGCAATTAAAAATCACAAATTACGCTAATAAAATTTTAAAATCAGTATTTATGTTAAACATGTGGTAATATTTATTTAATGAATAATTACTGATAAAATTATTTATTTTTACTATTTCATATTCAATATATATATAGTGGAATTTCTAAACTAACTAATTCAAACCCCAAATTTAAAAAAAAAAAAAAAAAAAAAAAAAAAAGAACCTGTCGAGTTGATGACTGTGAACCGAGTGACCGAGTCAACCCGGACCGCTAAGTTCATATTTTGTGATGGAAAAAATTTTCATCTAAATCTTTGGTCTCCTCTTCATCTTCTTCTTCCATGGCTTCTGCTTCTGCAATCGTGTGCGCTTTCCCAGCTGGGTCTCTAAATGATAATAAGGTAAAACTGAACGGCCATCAGTTTCGAAAAGTGATTGTTATTTGTGATTGGTCAATTGAAGGTTCAGTTCAGTTCTTCCAGAAAGGATTACACTTGAAAAAAAAATACTTGAAATTTATGTCAAGGGCATGTAATCTAGTGAGATGAATGAATTAATAAACACCCTCCTTTAATACTACATAAAAACTACCCAACTTACTATATTAAATTAATTGTTTTTCTTTTTTTATTTTTGAAGTTCTTATTTTAATCATTTATATAATTTTATTAGTTGAATTTTTTTTTTGTTTCTGTTTTTGAAATTTTTCATTCAGATTGCCCGAATTGTTACAAATATTGAATTGGGTTTTCTTTGATTATGAAGCTTTGGCGGTGAATTTCTAGTGATGGGTCACAGGATTTGTGAAAAAACTTGTCATCATGCTGTGGGGATAGAAGTTATTTTAGCCATACCCTCTTAGTATTTGGTCTCTCATCTTGGGAAAAATTTAGGATTATTATCAATATTTTATTCTCATTGTTTTCTCAGTTTTGTAACTTCATCTACTAAACTAAAAGAAATGTATTCCATGAATTTTCTCAACCATTTCCAGCTTTTTATTTTATTTTATTTTCAAGGTCTTAAAACCTCTCTATCCGTGGTAACTTAGTATATATCAATGGAGAGAAAGATCCCTTCTTGTTCTTGTCCAATTTAAACTAAAAAGTTTTTTAGGGGCGGATTCTTGATCATCATATCTACCCTATAGAAGTAACATACTTGCAAATATTGGGAAGCTCCAGAATTGAGCATTCAAACCTATTCAAGTTCTTTATGTCTCTTGTTGTACTAGCCTTCTTGATCCTACTGAAATGTCCTAAGTTTGCCTGGCTTGTGTTAGCATCCTTGATTTTATGTCAATACTCAAAGAAAAAGTTAAGGTATATTGGGTTTTTATTTTTATTTTTATTTTTTAATTTTTAACAACTAAGTGGCATCTGGGTTTCATCCGACTAATCCACTTAGGCTCCCGGTTCAACTAGAAGACGTCCCTAGTAGCAAATGCAGGAATCAAACTTAGGATCCCATGCATTTTGCCGAGAGCCCTGAGTCATTAGCCCAACCATGTGTTCGTTATATGCTTGGGCTAATTTTTATCTTTGAGCATTGAGAAACATAGCCATTTGTACTGCAAACTTGTTCGTTGTGGTTTGCTTGGTTTGAGTATGACCTATGTTCTTTCATTTTATTTATTTATTTCCTGTTTCATCATCATGTAGACAATTTCGCAGGTGAATCATGTTGGTGGTGTTGCCACTGTACATTATACCACACCATCAGCTATGAATATGCCGGCAAATGCAAGGAGAACTAAACCTGTTAGTCTTAGTTTTAGAACAAAAGCTAAGATGGCTGTTGAAGGGGATTTACTTGTGAAGCAAACTACGTCTGCTGATACTGATGGTTAGTTATCTTAACTTGGATTTGCATTCCATGTTATGCATTAGGTAAACTCTTGAGAGGGGTCTTTTTTTTATAAAAAAAAAAAAAAAACTTCTCTTCCATACCAGGAGTTTTAGTATGTTACTAGATGATTTTATGTACTTCTTTGCAGGTATTGGTATATTGGGTGTCCACCATGTTGGATTGCTGTGTGCAAACCTTGAAAGATCACTAGAATTCTATCAAAATCTTCTGGGTACAATGCATTTCTCAAGTTACAGAATTGAATGTTTTAGAATTGTTTTTACAATTTATTTTCATTGTTTTGATTCTTTAGGTCTTAAGATAAATGAAGCAAGGCCACATGACAAGCTCCCTTATAGAGGTGCTTGGCTTTGGGTGGGCTCTGAGATGATTCACTTGATGGAGCTTCCGAATCCTGATCCTTTAACTGGACGTCCAGAGCATGGCGGTCGCGATCGTCATGCATGCCTTGCCATCCGTGATGTTTCCAAGCTAAAAGTAATTCTTGATGAAGCCGGTATTTCTTTTAATCCCTAAACCATATTTTACGTTTCCTAAACATATTTGGCATTCAAACTTGATTTTCCGTTTTCCAAATCATGGTTATCAGAATTCAAATTTCAATTTTTACAATTCGTGATTTTACAACAAAAACTGATTCACATCCTTAACATGAATCTTAGGGGCCGTTTGGATAAGGTAATCTTAAGCATAGAAATGAAAATTATAAAGATTTTCATGTAACAAACAACCCCTAAATGTCATTAGATCTTGTTAAAAAAAAAAAAAAAAAAAAAAAAAAAAAGAAACACCTAAAAGGTAGTAAAAAGTCAAATTTTTTCTTGTGTAGCTAATGATTTGGGATAGGGAATCCTGATTTTGGTTGTTGTTTTTGCAGGCATCCCATACACTCTCAGTAAGTCTGGTAGGCCGGCGATCTTCACTCGCGATCCAGACGCGAATGCACTTGAATTCACCCAAATTGACAGCTAATGTAAACATCTTGAAGAAAAGAAGGTTCTGATCTTGTATATGTATATACATATAGGCAACATGACATGATATCAAGAATAATTTGGTTAATCTTGTCCTGAATGTCCTGGAATCTTTATGTGTATTTGAGGGATTTGAGAAGGAAATTAAGGGAATGGAAATGATAAGCAAGAATTAGGGCATTTAAGAGTCTCAAGTGCACAAGGCTTTGAAGGATTTTTTTAACCTTATCTCTACATCAATGAAGGGACTTCCATTTTCACCTAAACTTGAATAGCTTAGGTAGTCGTTTTCTGATTTGTTCAATAGGAGACGTCTGTTAGATTGTGTGTTTTAAACGAGTTGTAACTAAAGATTTAACTTTTATTGTTCATCCCAATTGAGATAGGTCACCTTGCTATACCGTGCAGTTACAATATCCATACTCTAGACTGGTGTCATCTTTATAGAGCGGTTAATGTGGCTTAGTGAAAAAAAAAAAATGAATACAGTACTAAACTCTTTGTATTTGACTTCTAAGATCTTTAAAAACATTGTATAATTTACAGTTGAACAAGTTCGGAATGTCAAAACTAAAGAAATTGGTAAGAAAACATGATCTCCCGTTACATAATGGTGGCATGCTAACTCCTTCAAACTGGAACGTGGCGACAATCAGATAATCCACCATCAAAGTAGTATGTCAAGATTCAAATCACATCACAACATTCTTGCAGCTAACTCATCTGGGCATTGCTGAAATCTCCTTCCTTCTATGTTCTATCTCCTTGGGTTGTTAACAGTGAGGGGGCTTTACCAATGGAAACATCAAGTGAGAGATTTGCCAGCCCATTCTCTGTCACGCCGCTTAAGCTTCGCTTGCATCTTGTTGAACTTCTCTTTCCCCTTTTCTAGTAGGGGATCGTGCACCACATATTCATTTGGATCATCATTCCTAGCCATGCCATTCTAAAATAAAAACATAATAAGGTTATTAAGTAGTGCTTGCTAATGACTGTGCCAGTGATATTTTGTTAGAAAGAAGAGGAAAAAAGATTGCCTTAGTTTCAGGAGCAAATTTTAAGCGAGTTGCCGTCCATCCAGATAACTCGTCACCTTCATCACCCCCGGATGCATCCTTTGATGTTTCATGCTTGGTGGAAAGTGACTTCTTGAACTTCTCTAGTTTAGCCAGTACCTAAAGCAATTGAAACCAAAGGGTCTTAACAATAACAACCACACACAGGAACATAACCACAGCAAAAAGGGAAAGATGAGCAAGTTACAGTGAATCATGAGGTCCAAGATACTAAGCTACAAGACCTACTTGCTATTTGAAACAACCTCCGTCAAAATAGAGAAATGGAGGGACACACTTCTTAAATATTGTACTTGAAAGTTGTTGAATCTCATGGAATCATACAATTATACGTGATACAAGGAAGGGCTTTATGATTCTTTGCTTCGAGATGATCCAACGATTCTTAAATACAATATTAAAAAAAAGTGTGTTCCTCTGGCATTAGCCATAAAAATGTTAATGGGAGAACATTTTGCAAAACTACTGATTTGTCATTAAGAAGATACAACTATAACCATGCAACAGTGATGGCTTTTTTTGAACTGAATTTTCAAAAAAAGTTGTTAACTCTGAGTTTTGCTTGCATGAAACAGAGGGTAACATCTGAGTTTCATTCCTTGTCCCTATGAAAGTTGGGAAATTGGGGGACAGGTACCCAACTTGATCCCAATCAAAGTTCTAATAAAATTTTCTAAGTTTTGAATTTGATGGGTCAAAAACTAAATGAGCCTAGTTCCAATTAGTTGACAATGCCAGAACTTTCTACATACTACATAGAGGCTAATATTTTTATCTCTTATTAACATTTGTTTCATTGTTCTTTATACCTATTTATTTATTTATTTAATTTTAGGAAGGCTTAATTAAAAGAGGAATGGCAAATGAATAAGGTACCTTAATTGCAATGGATATTTCATTGTGCTCAAGTTAAAATCTCAACCTCGTACAACCTTCATAAATGGTCCTAATTGAAGACTTGTTCTGAATCTAGGCAATTAAGCAAATAATCCTTACCCATTTATATGTTTCTATTTGAGCTTTAGATTTACATCTACTAGTGGCTTGAATGGCCTTGTTGCGTATCCCACAAAGCTGATAAAAGGTTGAGTTGTAGTAGTTTTCACTAATTCAATTCTGCTCACCTCTTAAATCCACATTATATCAGTCTTCATCTCATTCTTTTATTAATTTCTTTTCAATGTCGATGATATCTAGAGTTGAAGACCATCTAACGAACAGGGAGATCCTATGGACCAGGCTCCAGGATACAAAAAGATTTTTAGCATCGTTGCTAGGAAGTGACCTGAGTGTCTACCTCAGTCAAAGTTTTCATACCACCCCCCCTCCTTACCACCAAACCAAACCCCTTGGGGTATTCTTTTGTGATTTTCACCCTACATTTTAGCTAAAAATAAGCCCATTTTGCTGTATAGGCATATAATTAGATGATCTGCATTTTTATCAGTCTTGTTAAGTCATCAAAGATGCTTCCAGCGATTTCATCGACTTAAGCAAGCTAACAGAGGCTAGGTCTCGATGGATGTGTCTATTTATTTTTGTCCTCCATCAATTTCAACATCTTTAACAGCTATACCTGCTTTACCTAATGTCAATACTAAGTCTTATTTGCACTAGCATAAACTCAGTGAAGCATATTTGAGCTTATTGTTATTTACATAGCCACCATTGTCCCCTCGGCCTCCCCTCTTTTTTATTCCCAAATCAAGGGTATTTGGACTTTTCTTGACTGATCCTTTTGGCCCTTGGTTGTTCGAGTGGGCTTTGGCTTTGCCATTCCGAGGAGCATCATTTGATAAGGATCACTAAACTGCATCCCTTTGACTTTATATGACTGACTCCAAAGTTTCTGGAATCCTAAAAACACCCTTTTTTTCATTAAATTTCACTATTTGTCAACAGACGAAAAACATTCAGGCACCAATTTCAATATTTCATCTATGGAAGTATGAGTTAAAAAATTGGCTCTGGCAAACACCTTTGCCTCATCCCATTTGCCTTCTCACAGTTCAAGTCTCTAATATACGTGCCTCATTTACCTCGGTATGTCACTAACACTGCCTTTTATCAGGTAGGTTCATATGCCATTTCCAGTCATTGAAAACAAGAAGAAGACATATGAAGTCCAGCCATCTTCACTCCAAAATAGTATAGTACAACACTTGTGTAATAAAAAATATCGGCATGATGGATGGCCACAATCCAAAGGACAATTTCATTTAATGATTCTCAATTCTCATCTTCGTTTTATTGTTCTTTGAATAGTTAATAACAAGTTTTATATCTTGACATTTCTCTCTGTAAGTATATTCATGCAGATGCCCTTAATAATACAAACACTTTTAAGTCACTTCATGCAGGCATTATCCTAAATAAAAAAGAGAACATTAAAAAACAAACTGATGAAAGCTAGCAATCACTATGGCACGATGATATAGGGAAAAAAAAAAAAAAAACCAACCTCTTCTTGGCGGCCTTGAATCCTTCGCTTCTTCTGTTTTTGCAACTGTCTAACTTTCTCAGTTTGGTCCATTAGCTGCAAATCTGGATCTGCTTTAGCCATAAGCTCAGCCCTGGCTTCTGAGCCTAACCCTTTTTTCTTAATGGACAACTTTTCCACCTTGGGTTCATCATCAAGGCCCTTGTTATCAGCCCTAAAGGCATCAAAGAAGCACAAATTGAGATCTTCAGATTGTGACGAGCATGCATTTGAACTAAGTCAGGGTTTAACCAATCCTTCAATGAAGAAAATCTCTAAAGTCAAGTAGAAGCCAAAAAATGACAGCACGTATAAGAAATGCCTATGCAGCATTTCTTTAGAAAAATAAATAAATAAATAAAAGTTTTCATATTGGATTAACTTAATGTAAAGATCATATTTAGAGCACAAGGAACATGATGTCGCAGGGTCTGTGGCTAAAAGGATGCATAGATCTTTACCTCCACAGTCAAGAGGTTATCTTTGCATTCAAACTTGGGAGGTGCAGATCACAATGAAGCAATCTCAACCATTGAATTAGGGCTTGCCCTCCAGACCAAATAAATTCTTGACTCATTAATTTATGGCAGACCAGAAAAAATGCTAATACACAATGTCAATCATCTGATCCTTCAATGGTGGAGAGAACCAAATGCCAGAGGACAGTGGGCTCTCAGAACAAAAAATTATACAAGCAACAATTGGGCTTTAAAGGAGTTCGCCACCTTTATTTCTCATAACTATAGAACTCTTTCAATCCAGGAACTAATTAAGACAATTAGTTAAGCCTTTAAAAAGTTAACTTTACTTTTATGTCAAGTATAGAAATCAGTTCTCCCAAAAATCATATCATATAGAAAAAAGGAAGTATAGGAAATGCACCAATATAGAATATTGTTCTTCAATGTTAATTAGGAAATTATAAGAATAAGTTACATATTTTAAAATTGGCAATTTTTGTAAGAATAAAATCCTTAGTGAATGGGTTCATTCTTAACAAAATATTAGTTTATTGGAATCTTCTTTTAGGATTAAATGACTACTTAACAAACTATATATTGAATCTCATTTATTCATAGAGGTTACGTAGTGTATGTGTTTTTATACACAATGCAGTAAGTTCTATAATTCATCAATTTGAATCTTCATTTAATTTAGCTAAAAAATGATTTGATTCTGATTCACAATTCTGAAAACTATGTAAAAACTTAAAGCATTTTGAGGCAATAAAAATAATAATAAAAATATTAGCACATCGCCGCACAATTCATTTATAACACATGCAAAAAAACCACAAGCCAAATTTAAAAGCAACAATGCATCCAAACAATTTTATATTGAATAGGCCAAAGATTTATTAATAGAGGCATTTGATGACGTCTGTTAATTGTTGTAGTATATGATCAACATCAAAGGTTATATGCATCAAGCATGAAGATTTGGATCTCAAGCTTGACAGTTCTCTTTGAACTACTAGGCATTTTTAAAACATAAATCCTACATGTCAATATTAGTTGCAAAGAAAATTAATTTGGGAAAATGGGAAAAAAGGAAATCTTTCTGCCAAAGATAAATTAGGCCAAAAACTAAAATAATGTGAGGCAATAAAAAAAAATTAGAAGAGGAAGGATGTATTAGATAACTGCATTACATTTTAATATTGAAATCAAAAAGTGTACCTTGGAGGTGAGTCCCTATGCTGCCGTACTGGACTTGAACTCTCTGAAAACACAGGAAGGAAACTAGCTTAAAAAAACTGCAGAAAAAAAGTAGGAGATTCATGCAATGACATGTACATAAATATATAAAGTAAATAAATGAACAGAACAAAGCCAGCATTATGCAAATTACTCTTGCTTCCCACATGTGATTCTGCAAATAGAAAATGGCAATAAAACAGTGGTTACCTTACTCTCTAGATTCTTATTGACAACAAAAAAACCTGAATCTCAAACTTTTCAGTCCCAACTATTCTCTGCTGGACAACTTGAATGTGTCTTTTTGGCTTTGAGCATATAAGCTATGCATATAATGCACAAGCACATCCAAATTATGTGCTGGTGTGGATGCATATTTGCATGTCATAAATACTGTCAATTAATGTTGAGAAATTAGAACACTAAGTGATAAAAAAGCAGAATGTTGTAATTTGAGAGCAATAATTGATTTATGAGCTTCATAGTTGAAACTGTAGTTACAGAGAGCCCAGGCTAAGTCCACCCAACAACCAAAAGTTTTTGCTTTAATTTGGGAAATAGATATTAAACAATGTCCAAACATGAATTTACCAATCTCAGTTTGAATCCATGGATTTTATTATGACAAGAACCACAGACTGCAATGAAAAAAAATTTATTGAGAGCTTTGGAATTAAATTTGTTCCAAGAGAAAATTTAGTGCAGTTTTTTTGGAGATTCCAATAAAAATTAAAACATGTCTTTTTTATTGCATTATTGCACATATCATGAAGTATCAACCCTCTAATTAAAGTACCTCTAATATAGTTAGTGTGTCTTTCAGTGTTTGTGTATAACATAATAATTCAAGCTCATTTGCTTGTTTCGTTCTTTTACCTTTTTTTTTTTTTTTTTTTTTTTTTTTTTTGGAAGAAACTAAGGAATATTATACATTGCATAGGCAGACAACAAATCAATACAACACCTAGAGCAACCTTAGCCTTTACAAGGGTGATTATACACGTATTGGCCCACATCTATACCAAGTTCCCTCAACCTAGTTTCCCAAAGTATACTCATTTGACAAGTTGCCATTTGCTACCCAAAAAGATGCTAGCAATTGGGATAACATTAGGGTCATCAAGGATAGATGCAGAAAAGGATTTAGTAGAAGAGACACCCAAGGAATCACATGGCCAAAGAACTCCATCATCCTAACCCAACAACTAACACCTTCAAGGAGTCTCACAAGTGATCAAATATCCTGCTTATCCCTATAAAACATGTTTTTTCACAACTTTAATTTACACCATCTTGCTTCTTGCTGTTGCAATTTATTAGTCTTCAACTCAATTCTCAAATGACTAACTCAGCTTTTCAACCACTTAATCTTTATGTGTTATGATAATGCAGCACCCTGCACCCTACGCATTTGCCATTGCAATTATTACATTCCCATTAACAATATGAGCATTTTAATTTTTAAGGCAATGGCAATCATAGATTCAACTTAGTACATCCAGACCCAGAAAGAAGGGGTCTCTGTTCATACCTTGTAAACTACTTTGAATAGTCTAGGATTTCCAACTCTTTTAAAGGGATATTATCTGGAAAAAGAACAAGAACACCACCATTTCTTTTTTATAAATAAGAAAACTAATGGTTAAAAGGAGATGACAATGCTGAACATTAAAAATGATATGAATCTTATTGTGTCCATCAATCATACAAATCCACAAGCAGAATCCATAACAGAAATATCATCTTACCATCACGCAAACTTTGCCTGACTGGAAGATCGCCAAATTCCTGTCGTTTTTTAAGAATTTGGAGACGCATACGTACATCAAACTGGGCCTCATCTTCATCGCTAAGGTCATTGGAACTAGAAGGGTCATTTTCTACTTGCATCAAAGACGACTCATCTTTCTTTGAGCTTAGTGCTTCCCTTACAGACAACTGTAAGTCCCTTTTCTTCCTAACTTCAGTAGGGTTCTGCACTGAATAAGTTCTTAGGTCAGTCAAAGGAAGAAACTTAGCATATTTGCACATTTTTCACAGAAAAAAAAAAGGACGAAGAAACAGGTCAGAAAAAGGTGAAGCCAATTCTTCAACAGAGAACAACTTGCCAGAAGATTTCCACAAAACGATTCAATTATATTAAAACCTTAATGAGTAAATTTTATAAGTTAAAATTGTCAGGCGATGGTATGTTTGGATTAAAAAATAAAAAGTTGATGAAACTTCATCATTGTTGCTGCGCACCCTTTCTCATAATTGAGGCAGATATGTTGTGCTCATGTCTTCAGTGCTTGACATCATTAGGTGATGGGAATGAGATAAATATACATTAAAAATGATAAAGTTTGCTCACTCCATGTTTCTATATATGAAAATTTATGCATTTTTTTTCCAAAAAATGTGGTGCTTCCTCCTTTTACTGCTTCAAGCCTTCCACCTCGCATACAACTGAAAATCATATCAATTACATTGCACAAATTTTCAAACCTGGAAAAGATGCAGATATAGACCACAACAACATAGCTATCCCCTAGTTAAATCATTTTGACACTATCTAAAGTCGTTTTTTATAAGTTCCCTGTATATCTGCTTCAACTCAGTTCATGTTTGGACTTGTTCCTACACATCAATCATAGTAGTTTGCATCCTCATGTACCCCTCATCCATATGATTAAACACCATATTTTTCTGACTAAGACTTAATTCCATGTATCACCCTTCATTTTTAATTACCTCATAAAACTTTTCCTTTAATTATTGATAGTTTTTTATCACACAAATTCAGAAAATAGCACTCCACTCCATCCATGCAATATCTTCTTTGGCTCCTTATAGATGATATTCAATATTAGTGAATGTTTAGGTATATCCTTGGTTGTTGAACCTCAGTTAGTTTCTCAATTAAGTCAAAATGCCCACAAGGAGCTCTTTTTCCTAAAAACCATCAAATAATGACTGAGATATTGTAGATTTTCCTTTATCAATATTAGCAAAGACCACAGAGCTTTCTTTTCATCAACAGTTCATTTTATCAATTGCTCAAAATAACAAAATAGTGCAAATCATAAAACTTCTCAGGCAAAATTCAATATTTATTTTCAATGCACTTTTTTTTTTGAAAGGAAACAGTGAAATATATTAATATTAAAAATTGGATGAGAACTCAATGCACTTGTTTCATATATAGAAATATAGATGGAGATCAAAATGGTTTTCGAACAACACAATGTTTCAAGTTAAATAGATAAAATTTCATTAAATTATTTATACAAAGCAGCATGAAAGGCTAGGTCTATAATTTTCCTTTTTTTTTTTTTGGTTGGTTGGAGGGTTGGGTGGCAAGCAAGTAAACAAGATATGTACACATGCAGATTTCTAAAGCTAGGCACAAATTATTTTCATTTCGTTGTCTGGAAACAGGAGTCTTTAATCTTTGAAACCGACTTCCCTACATTTAATTTAGGTAATGAGTAACATAACACGAATACAGAAAAGAGTACTTGATATCTAAGCATATTAAACATGTACAGTATTCCTAATCAACAAATTAAACATCAAAAACCATGAGCAATTAAAGGCCTAACTGTAAGTCAGTTAAGAAATACAAAAATGCATCATAATAAATAAGATGTTCCCATGATGCTTCTGATATTCGGAACATCATACAAGATAAATATACGTAAGACTTGGCATGTTGCATACAAGTACCTAGGTACCCTAGGGTAAAGCCACTACTTTAATGAAACTAGAATACCCAAAATTTAAAGAAGATATAAGTATATAACAGAAACCAACCCTAACAGCAGCAAAATCAACCAGCATCAACCCAAGTAAAATATAAGGGAAGAGGTAGCACAATGTGTACAACAATATTTGATGAAAAGATACCAGAAATAGGCATGGAGAAGTATTCATAGACGACATAAAAGTATACAACTTCAGAAGTGACTTGCATGCTCCAGATTAGAGAAAGATAGCAATAAATAATAGGTTATTACCAATTCCTTATTTGAGGGATCTTCTTTTAGTAGACGAGGATCATTCAATACATCATGGCTGCTTTTAAGCTTATGTTTATGTTTTACAGCTTCCAATTCTTTCTCGTCTTCTTCTGCTTCCTCTCCAAATGAAAGCAAATTCAAGTTCCTGCACTTTGCAAAGCAATTAAATGTCTTAAAGGAGATAAAATGGGGAAATTTATTGCACTCGTGTATATATATGCAAAAATATTTTATCATGGATACATCAATGAGAGAACTGTAGATTCTACTTACTTTACAGCTTTCTTCTTTTGGTCTTTTGTTTCAGAATCTGTTGTGGTACGAGACAAAGATTTTGTTGTTGCTTGCCTGGGTATGATATCATCAAATGGGTTCCACAATACCTGGAATATAAATTTACTTAATAAATTATGTGACACTGAAGAAATAATATTTAACTGAGGAATCTCTAATGATGGCAAATTCAATCAAAATGGTTTCAATAAATAGAAAATTGGTCAATCCAGGAGCCATTGCTGGCATGGCTGACACAGCAAGCACTATCCCTAAAACTTGTATTTGATGGATGTGGAAAAATGGGGTAAGGGAAACTCTGTGGATCCAGTCCTTGTGATGTCTAAAATGTTAGCCCCTAAGCCATCATTCATGCTACCTAGGAGAGGGCATTCTTTATAACTCTTTGTTGTTTAAATTCAAGTAATATAAAAAGGCACTTGAATGCTTTTATGCATTTTCTGAAAGCATTTGCTCACATCATATTTCCTTTTTTTTTTTTTTTGGAGCCAAAAAGTTCAGATCTTTCCTTTTACTTTTGTTTTTTAGTTCCAGAAGGTAGAAAGGGAATTGAAATAATCAGAAGCTAGTGTCCATTAGTCCTAAAATGTATTTGAAAATACATGAATATGAGCAATAGCAATTCCACAATCGAATTCTCAACTATCATAAGCACAGTTATGCTTGCTGTGTCAGCCTTTCACTCACCCAAAAAAAAAAAAAAAAAAAAAAAATTGTGATGTAGAGAGAAAGGAGGCCTTGGCATAGGGACTATTAGAATAAGGAGCACCATCTATGGCGGTGGTTCTCTTCTGGATCATAGCATTTGGGGTGACAAAATCAAAATGGCATCTTACTGTTGTTCATGGAATTTATTTCCTCATTGGCTCTTTATTTTCCTGTGTGCACTAAACAATGGATCAGCAACAGGCTCATATTTAGATTTTGGCAAGATCATTGGTTGGGAAGCTTCTTGCCAGCCAAATCTTTCCCTCACCTTTATCATATTTCCCCCACACATCCCAACCATCTAGGAACTTCCACTTCTCTACACAATTGAAGATACAGAACTTAGGTTAGCTCCCACACATTTGGATAGGTTCAACCTAGTAAGGTTATCCTCCTTCCTTCCTTTTCCACTTTCATTTTTCAGAGTGCAAATCAAGGATCCAAGTAAGTTTGTTTTTTTGAATGGCCAACAGTGCACAGAAGGGTTAACACCTATGACAGGTTGCAAAGGCAAGTGCCTTATTGGTTGCTATACCCACACAGCTGTCTTTTTTACATACAAGATGGGAAGGCTTTGTATATATATATATATTGCAGGTTCATAAGAGTAATTTGGAAAATATGGCTCTTCTTTTCAAGTGGTCAATATAGAAATTCATCTGACATTATGGAGCAACTATTCCTCTCTCACTTACCAGCTTTATCTAAAATTGAGAAAGAAACATGCCTTGTCTCCTCATCCACCAAGCTGTGGTCACTATATCTCCAAAAGGACAACAAGACGTCCAACAAAATTTGCATCTAGCACCAAGTTAATGGCTAGCAAATAGGTCTTTGCTTCCCCATGGAGCAGCAGGTTATTGATTGCAAATCGCGCTTTGACTTGGAGTGAATGTTTATCATAAGTGTGGCTATGGTTTGGTAGGTTGGTGTGTTAGCTTACAACATCTAGTGGGTATTACCGGTTTTTTTTTGAAGACATGGTGGTGTCCGGACCTTTGGCCCGACTAGTCCACCATGGGAACCCCCCCCGGCATCCCAAGACCAGGTCCCGGGAGACAACAGGAGCAAATGGCGGGGGCAAGACTCGAACCCGTAACACTTTGGGAGCACGGACCCGACTTGACCACCACGCCATCGCCCCCCGGGGCGGGTATCACTGGTTATGGATTTATGTATTCTGTGCAACTTTTTCCTCCTAATAAAGCATTGTTTCTTCTAAAAGTATATATTAAGTGATAGATTTTCAGTGGCAACACAGAAACAATATCTTAGACCCTCAAACACAACCAAGCTACTTGACAAGCTTACGTGTCAAAATTAATTGCATCACATCAATTATGCCAACAATGACCAATAAAATCTCATGGTGGCATAATACAAAGTAAACCTACCTCAACAGAAATTATCCTCGGAGGTGGATCGACTGGCCGATCATTCTTATCTGTCTCAATTTCACCCAATCTCAAAAGATTAAAGATGGAATCACCAGTAACCTGTAAATAATGGAATGAGTTCCAGCAATAAGAACCCATAGTAAAAATAAATTTACTAAAAAAGGCACTACCTTTCCAAATATAGTATGTTTTCGATCAAGCCAATCACAGCGGTCCAAAGTCATAAAAAACTGACTTCCATTTGAATGTGGTGAACCAGCATTTGCACATGCAACCAAGCCTCTATGCTTGAATCTTAGACGAGAGTGAAACTCATCAGAAAACACACTTCCGTAAATGCTTTCACCACCTGAAATTATGGATTTATATGTTTTCAACTTTTGGACTATAAACAGTAAATAACGTTTTAAAATCAACTCCCAACAAAGGAGGAAAAACATGATGGTATTATTTTTTATACTTAAGTCATTTTTTCAATTTATAATATAAAATCTAGAGTTTCTACCTATATCACAGAAGCACCAATATAATGGAATGTAAAATGAACACCCTATCTAAACTCATAGAGAATTAGCAAGCTTCACACTCAAATCATCTTCCAACCTTTTGCAACCAACACCATAATTTAGTTCCCTCATTTTAGCCTTGCAATTCAGTTAATTTTCTCATCAATTTCTTTGGCAAATCAGAAACTGATCCAACAAACAAAGAGCACCTAAGGAATGCACAAATGACGAATCCTTGGAAAAAAACAATCACATCTATCTGATTCACACAGCATTCTAACTCATGATGGATCTCACTAGTTTACTCAAGGTAGCCATTTCCTTTGACAATTTTTAATCTAGCAGCTGAAGCCCTAATTTTTCTCCAAATGCTACCTTAGTTTCTTTTTTTTTTTTTTAATTTGCTCCACCTTGATATCAAATTATGAGGTGTAACCTAAAAACCTAATTTTCATACATTCAGGACAACAGCATGAAAGGACATCGGAAAGAAGATTCTCTTTTACTTCAAAATATCATAAACTCAACTCCCCAAATAGAATGGCACAGAGGACCTAATGCCTAGCAACACAGTGAATGAGTGTTATGAAACAAAGGAAGAGGTGCTGCTCTTCAAGCATTTTTTTTCAAACAATATGGAGTCAGGCAATATGAATCTACTTCCTCTTCACTCCATTCTATCAAGAGCCAACTCAAAACTTAACCTACAACATGTCAAAATCATTCACATTTATTTCGTCCCATGTTCTTTTAAACTTATTCTCCACCTCTATCATCAAAGAAAAATAATTCAAGAACCTAAAACACAAAAGATTGCTATCAACTAACACCAAACACAATAGGAAGGCAAAATCTGAGGTACCCACCAGTGCCAGAGCCCGTAGGATCGCCACCCTGAACCATAAACGACTTGATGATACGGTGGAAAATGGTATTGTCATAGTAACCCTCAAGGCACAACTGCACAAAGTTCCTCACAGCTTTGGGCGCTTCTTTGGGCCAGAGCTCGATGTCCAATGGCCCGTGGCTCGTCTTCACTATTACCTTCCCTCTCGTCGGAGGCTCTAAAACGTAAATCGTAGACATTGTGATCACTTGAATTCAATTATTCTTTCCTTTCGTTCTGTTCCTTCTACGATTGTGCCCACCGAGTGTTTGCGATTATGCCTCAATTGATAACACAGCTGTTGCGAATCGAATTTTGCGACAATCGTATAATACAAAACAAAGGAAACAAGATTCGTGCAAAAATGAGGGTTTATTCTGCTAATGAACGATGTAGGCCATGGGAAAGGTATTTGTGTTAGACTGTAACTTGTTGGATTTTTTGCTAGTTTTGCATTTTCTTGTTGACCTTGTTTATGTGATTATGAACAACTAGTTCTAATTACAGACAGATATGTATTTTTTTTTATTAATGTTATTGTTTTAATTTCTGTCTAAAACTACTAGTATTATTGTACGCATATTGTACATCATTTTTTTTTATCAAAATAATCTAAATAAAATAGTTTTCACTAAAATAAAATTTATTTTTGTAATATAATATAATTAAATTATTATATACATTTATATTAATAAAGACAACTACAAGTAAAACTTAAGGGGTAAATTTAAAAATATGTTTAATAAGCATAAAATATAGAGTGTTGAGAAAAAAGTGAAAATTAGTTATTAATAAAATTATTGTTTTAACTCTATGAATAATAAAATTATTTTTCTAAAATTAGATATAACATAAACTTTTGAGAGGTACTTTGAGTAGAAAAAATGGTTTTCCTTTCAACTACTTAAAATATTCACAAGTTTCACAAGCATAATAATATAGATAAAATTAAACAATGTTACCAAGCTAAAAATTAAACAAGGAAATAATGCATGTCTTATATAAATTTGGAAATAAAAGGTTTAATTTCACTAATGGTCATTGAACTTTATGGGTTGTAGCAAATCGGTCACAAAACTCGACTTTGTAACGAAAAAAATAACTAAACTTTTAAAAATGTTTTACTCACAATTACCTAACCTTGAGTCAAGATGGTAGTATGGTGAAAATGCTTACATGGCATGCATGTCAAACTCATGGTGCCTGTTCTTTCTTCCACATGGCACACATGTCACCACATCAAGGCACATTCATCTCTATTTTTGTTAACATGACAATTCAACTTATTAAATTTGTCATGTCAGTAACGAGATAAAAGTACATAAACCTACCTCACTGAAGACAATTTGCCACGAAGAAGAACACCATTTCTTGCCTAAATTTCTCATCTCCCTATAATGGTGCAATCCTTACTTTTGAATTTCAAAACCCTCATCAATTCTGTAAATTTCATCTTTCTTGTTCTTACTCTCGTTGTCATCGTGTTTTAGTAGAGATGCTTTGAATTTTGTTTCACTTGTTTGGAAAACTAGGGTTTTTATCACATATTACAATGGTTAGCATACCAAAGAGGAGAGGAAGCTACCTATTGTGAAAAATGCTAAATGGATATACTTGTAAAGAATATTGTTGGGTCAAACCAAGATACGATACTATTTTGACATTGTCGATGTTTTTTTGTTGATTTTTTTCAGGTTTGTTGATCTTTATTTTCGATTTCTTTTTCCTCTTTTATTGTTACTTCCAAATCTTGTCGAGGATTATTTTACGGTTAAACTTTATTACAATAGAAATATGGGTAAGTAAGGGTATTATGGTGAGGAGGTTGAATATGTTGATTGGTTTAGTGTAGATGGTGGTTATGAGCATATGGTTACAAAGGCTTTTTGTAATTAGATATGTTCAATGGTTTTACAAGTTTTCAAGGATGAAGTATAAAGATGGTTGAGACTTGTAGATTCTAGTAGGATGAATGTTCAACTTATAACATAAGCCAAGTATCAAAAGGAGAATGTGAAGATGAGATTGTTTATGAAAGGCATGTTGATCAAAAGTATAAGACAAATAAAAATGTTAGTGAGAATGATGGTGAGGAAAAAGAAAAATAGGGGAAAGGTAAGCAAATAATTTATGTTTTGCCTTGGATAGATCAAAATGAGGAGAGTTCTGATGATGGCAAAGCTATAGAGCTTGTTGTACAAATGAACTTGTAAGTTTGAGCATGAGATTAAGGTAAAACTGTTGATGAGACCTTGGGGTTTGACCAAAATATTCTTCAAGGTAGTGTTGATAGTCATCAATTTCTTGAGACATATTATGGATATCATAGTGTGATTAAAATGAATTAGTAAAAGAGATGATGAGTCATTTTGACAGTGAAGCAATGATAGGGGGAGAACAAGATACAGGAGGTGATAGTACGTTGATAAAAGAGGAAGAGAAACTAGAAGGAGAAACATAGGATGACAAGCTACATGCTAAAGAGACACATGAGGAAGAGAGAATTGGGGAGAGACAGAAGGAGAGAACCCTTGATGAGAGAGTAGGAGAGGAGGAGGATTCCTTCATTGATATGATAATGACATTTAAGGGGTTCATGTAGATTACCAAAATGTTTTATTACATTGACGTGAAATGATTAAAAAACATGAGTGTGCTTACATGGTCGTTATAAAGTCAATTTAGCCAAAAAAAGGAAAAAAAAAAAAATTGAAACAACCACATCCCCATTACAAAAAGATTCACTACATAAAGAAGAGAGTAGATAGCTAAAAACACAACATCCACACAGGACACAAGACTAAAAGGACTTAACATAACCCAAAATGTGAAGCTAGTATAGCTTTTTGCTTGCTTTTCTCTAAGTACCAAAGTCCTTTATCAACTCCTTTTCCTTATCAATTTGGTCATGTCGTTTATCACCATTTGAGCTCTTTCAAGCATAAGAGGATCAATCCACATGAGGTAACTACATCCTCAATTGTTTATATATTCTTTGCAATCATAAAATCGTTGTCTTTGATTCACCTCTGTCTAAGAGGTATAACACTTAGTAGTTTTGTCATAGTGGCATTGCAAATGGCCATCCCTGTTCTCCAATTCCTTGATTCCCATTGTAGCTTCTTTTCACGAGATCACATTCTCAAACTTAGATTGTAAAATTAGGACAAAAAAATCTCTTAGGAAAAACTATGGCACAAAATCGTGTTTTCGATGCTTATGGTTGATGGGGGTACCAATTTGAGGGTAGAAGGAAGGGGAAGAAGGTGACAAGAAGAAAAAGAAGGGGAGGAAGGCAAAGAGGAATGAAGCAAATAATGTACAAATGTGTTATTGTACTTTTCTCTCTTTGTTGGCAAGGAAATTTGAGTAAGTTAAGTTGCCACATTAGCAAATGGTAGCTGATTGTGTGTTGCTGTAGAGGCATGTGTGCCACATAGGAGACAAAGTGAGTGTCATAGGTGTGATGTGTGTCACGCAAACATTTCCACTATGCTGACAACCCAACTCAACGTTTGTAACCATAGGTGAAACATTTCTAAAAGTTTAGCTATTTTATAATTACGAAGTCAAGTTTTGTGACTAATCTATTGTAGCTCATAATGCTCAATAACCGATAAAGAAATTAATTTGGAAGTAAAAAGTTAGAAAATTTTTGGAGCCACACATAATAATAGTGCAAGTCTTCAATTATTTATTTGTTTCCTTCATTGTCTATTGGAGCACACGGTGTTAAAGTTGAGGCCATCGTTTAATTTTTCTCAATTAATATGATGTATAATGGATATTTTTTTAAATTGGACTTTTTTTTTTCAATTCCAAGTAGAATAACAATCTCATATCATTATTATCACCAAAAAATTATATAATTTTTGCACTTGATATCTCATATCCAATTATGAGTTTTCTAAAATTTTTAATTTATCAAAAAATATCTAGAGTAAAATCATGAAGTTTGAAGGTCTTGAAATTAATATACCATCTACTTTGAAATTTTCACATCTTATATCATTAACCCATTCTGTAGTATGTCAGATCAAAATTAGTATATTATTTAATATATGTAATTTGCCAAGCAAGTGTGTGATATATAAATCAAACTCTCTCTCTTTAGCTTTTTTATATTACAATTATATTATTTAACTTCTATATAAATAATATTAGACTTACATGCA
Organism: Tinospora cordifolia; assembly: GCA_030144865.1. Classification (NCBI taxonomy): domain Eukaryota; kingdom Viridiplantae; phylum Streptophyta; class Magnoliopsida; order Ranunculales; family Menispermaceae; genus Tinospora; species Tinospora cordifolia. The sequence continues at coordinate 8,716 of JAJIYU010002678.1, read as the reverse complement.
CTTGAACAATATATAGATACTTTAAAATTTTTACATCTTGCATTGTTAACTCATTCTCCAGTGTGTTGGACTGAATTAATATATTATTAATTTAATATCTGCAATTTGTTAGTTAAACAAATGTAAGATATAAATCAAACTCTCTTATTTTTGTATTACAATAATAGTATTTGACTTGTTTAGGAATAATATTGGACTTATATACATTTGAACAATATATAGAACTTGTATTCTCTCAAATAAAAATTCATCATTATGTTATAATTTTAAACTTATATATATTATGCGGAATGTAAGGTAGAACAATTAGATATGGTTGTATTTAGCAAAACCTTATTCATTATATTATTTCTCACTACTTGATTCTATTAAGCATAAATATTTAAAACATTTATATACATAATATTGAATTGTGCTGTGTAAAAGATTATTAACTTCAATAAAATATAAGGTTTTAAATTTGTATGTGATATTATTTTGTGTAGATCCATACTTCAATAATATAGAGAAATGATTTAATAGTGATATCTTAATCAAAATGAAATGTAACACCCCAGTTCCTCGCCCTTCAAAAGATTTCATAATTTTCACTCCCATCTATCAAAGAATATGTCTAAATATTAGTGACAAGACTTTTGGAATGGGGTGTACAAATTAAATGGATCCTCTCTTTGAAAACTCCTAAAAATTTTATGATAAAAACATAACTTTCTTTCTTAATTCAATTTTTCTTTTGAAATAGACATACATATATATATTTGCAATAAATCAATTCTCATTTAAAATCAAATATGCGTTAACATTTTACCTAGTTGAAAAATAAAAATACAAATCTCCTGAACGAAGGATCCACCCAATGAATCTATTTAACAAAATAAATCATTATATATTTCATGTATATCTGATAGATAAAATTTATCATAATAAGTCAAACATATAACTAATCAAATTGATGATTGGATATAATATGACCCTTTAGCAAACAACTGGACATTAAATCTAGAAAACACAATATTAAAATGTTTCTTAAAGAACCTCTCTCTCTCTCTCTCTCTCTATATATATATATATATTACACACTAAAACGCATGAGCTCATCGTTTGTATCTCACATTTTACTTAGATCTAAAAAGATTTTAGGAAGGAATGAGCTAAAGCCCAGTGGATCGTCCAACTTATACAAATAAAAGATTATGCATGCTTAATAAGTAATGTCAAATACTGACAAACATTAATGAAACAAACAATGTTTTGTTTTTAGTCGAGTCTCCAATAGAATGATTAGTCCTAGGTCGTCTGCAAATTTATTACAAGCTTATAAAAGTAAATTTACAAAAAAGTCGAAGCCTCATCAAAGGTGTCTATTTATCAATAGATATCGTTACGATCTTTGTAGAACCACCAGGCATTGTATCACTGCCCCGACAAAGTAATATTTTATTGATCTTAATCATCTTTTCTTAATATGACCCCATAACTAAAATTATACATACAATATACAAGCATCGTAAACATTCTACAGTTTTCTCAATTTGTATTATTCATTTTACAAATTCTACTAAAAAATCATACTAAGAAATATTATCATCTTAAATTCAATCAATTTTATCATTTAAACAAACAAAACATAATAGCACACTAACTTGCTCCTTAAGAATCAAGCTTTAAAATTTTATTAATGCATATTTGAATAAATAAACACAACCAAGTAGCAGTATAAGATATGTTCATCCCCACCTTAATTCGCTAACTCCCAAAAGTATTAAAATTCTTCAATACTTGATGTTATCAACCAACAAAAAAGAAAATAATATATATATATATATATACACATCTTTTTAGGTATTGAAATTATTTTATTCTTTTCAATAATAATTATTTGGATTTTTTTTGTGACATAATTAGCATTATAGCTTGTGAATATATATATATATATATTCATATAGGTAAGTAACGTGTTAAGGTGTTGTTATTAATGTGTGATAAATATATGATAAGTGGTATATAACTAGGTGGTAGTCAAAGTGTTCATAGCCCAATATATATATATATATAAAGATTTCATTGCATAAATATAGTTTTTTGAAAAAGTGACTAATTAATGCTAAAAAGTGGTCTTGTTCAAAAAGTGGCATTGTGAATGGACAAAGTATGTTGGTTAGGCTGGTGCAAGAGAAAAAGTATGGGTGTTCATCAACCCAATTAACCCGATCGAACCTACCAATCTGAAACTTTTGGATTGATTTGGGTTTGGTTTTAAACTATATTTGGGTTGGGTTGGGTTTTAAAATGCTCAACTTAAGCAGTTTGGGTTGGGTTGTGGGTTTAACCCCCGTAACTCGAATATGACCCAACCCAAACTGAAAAATATCCTAGTTTTTGCACAACTGATTTGGTTCTAAAATAAATATGATTTAAGGAGATGATGTATTTTGTTGCTTGAAAAGAAAATATAAGCATGTTGTTCAAGTTTTTGTATTATATCGATGTATTAACCATTATATATCCGATAAAGGGGCTACCTGTACTCGTTTTGTATTGATTGATGCATTTAACATTATTCTTTATTTATTACTTTGCCTATTGCTTAGTCATATATAATATATTTATGATATTTTTACTATTGTTCAATTTATTATCAATCAATATTTTTCACCTATTTCAAATTTGTTCTAGCTAGTAATTCTTCTTGTTTATTTCTAAATCCTCATCTTTCTATTTGAATTTTTGCTAATGTTCTTCTCATTTCTTATCACTTTTTTAGTTTAGTTTCATAGTTTATGGTTCATTCTCCTTATATTGTTTCTTCTTCATTTATAATATGCTTACTTAAGCAAAGAATGTTATTTTTAAGTAGACAAGTTATAAAAATTTTGAAATTCAACCCGATAACCAAACCCAAACTGAACCGAACCCGAACTGCTTTGGTTGGGTTAGGTTTAGTCGTAGATTGGGTTGAGTTGAGTTTCAACCTTTTCAACTCGAACTATTTGGGTTGGATTCTGAATTTACCCTAAATCCGACCTAACCCAATCCCAAACACCCTTAAAAAAAGTGTTGACTAATTAATGTTTAGCGTGCATAGTGAGAAAAAATATCCATAAATAAAGGTGAAGAAAAATATCCAAAGAGAGAAAGAAAGAAAAATATAACTACATTTGATTTCTGACGACATGGTGTAGAGCATGGTAAAGAAAATGAGCTAGATGTTGAACAAGTCTTATGTGTAAGGTTTGACGGTGCAAATATGTTGAACAACTCTCATGCGATAAATCAATACATTAGAATGAAATTATACCTGTTATAGGCTTCTGTTGATACGTTGGTGCAAATACAGGTACTATAGAGGAAGCAAAAAGAAGAATTTATGTAAGGTAAATTAGGTTGATCAAGTCAAGAGAGTAGGGCATGAAGTTAGGATATGTGAAAATCTGGGGAGTTATAAAAATTGATTTTAACTACTTGAATCCTATTATTGCGAAGTGTCATTTATGGGCTCACTGTAATTTAGTTATTTTATTATCGTAGTTTGAATAATCTACCCTAAGAAATTATGGGACCATTGAGTTGTCAAAATATATGATGTTTTATAATATAGTAATGTTATTATTATTTTAATTATTTTGTTCCTACCACTTAGTTATATACGTTGTTGTTATTATTATTATTATTATTATCAAAACTTGGTAAGATTTTCTAGGTGTTACATGAAATCCTTGTTAGTTATTAATTTGATTATGTACAAATCCAATCTAATTTAATATGGCTGAGTTATGAACTGTTCGTAGAATATTTGTTTGTAGTTATCTTCCACACTAATCCTTTGAAGCATTTCGTCAAATAATTTTTGTGCATTATATATTATTTCATTTGCAACAACACATAGTTTGATGAAGATCGCAAACAACTTCTCTCTGGCAGTAAAAGCATTACAAGAACAATTAACATCTTATTTTGCATTGATCCAATATGACAACTTCTTCTGCAACAGTTTGCCAACAAGATGAAATTTGAGAAGCTGTATCTCTACTCTCGAGATAAGTTTATTAAATTTTTCTATTTTACTAATTAATTAATAAGTAACTAATAATTACTAATTAATAATTATATTATTAATTAATTATTTAAGTTTTGTGGTGCATTATTCATTATTTATTTATTCCTTAATAATAAAACTTAATATTAAGTAAATATGTGAAATATAAATGTTGTATACAAATATATATTTTAAAGAGAATTGTATAAAATAATAATAAAATAAAAAAATTGATAATTGTTATAAATGTATTTGAATAACCACCACTCACAAATTAATATTCTCTAACCCCTAAATTATAATAGGTTTATGGTCTACCATTTTTGTGTAACCTATGAGACATTTACATTATTTTAACCAATACATTTATGTGTTGTAAATGATATTTATTACCCATTATGACCAATAACCTATATAAAGGGGTGTTTACATTGTAAATGATGTACCAAAGTTAAAATCCAACCTCTTATCAAGAGAATGAAAAGTTTTCATGCATTTTCTATTCTCTTTAGTTTATCTTCTTATTTTCTTGATCTTCTAGTAGTTTTCTTTTATTTCATAACACGTTATCAGCACGATCACACTCTTGATGAAAATATCTTGAAGATTAAAAAAATAAGAACTTCGAAAGTGAAAGTTTGAAAGCATATTTTTAATTTGTGAGATTGATTTTTATTTTATTATTTAAATGATGCATATGATTTAGTATAAATTATATATAATATCATTGACCAAGAAAATATGTTCTGTATTTGCGTTTTGTACGATCTTTTACATCAGAAATCAAAAGTCAAAATATGACAAAGGAATATTGATTTGATATATAATCAATTACTTATATTTTATTTTTGATTTTTATATTACAAACAGTACTACAAGTTTGAGTTGATAGTAAGTAAGCCTTGTCCCGAATAAAGTTAAACATTGAAAAGGAGATATGTTATCCCGTTCTAGGAGGCCGATTATTTAAGAGGACCCTGTCTCACCGTTGTTTCCTAATGGTTGTCCTACCAACTCATACAAATACTACTTTTTGGAAAGAAAAATCAAAATGTGAAGATTTGAAAATAAAATATTATTTTTGGTGTTATAACATTCATATATTCTTTCTTATTATAATTTTATTACAGTAATATATGTGTGTTCATTTATAAATTATATATGGATTTTAAAAGTATAGATATTTAATATTATGAAATATGGTAAATATATATCTATCTCATTAATATTATGAAAAATGATTGATTCTTATGAATATAAGTATTAAATTATAGATTTTGATGTATGAACAAAATAAAAATTATTTTGATAAAAAAAAGAAATTCGTCCAAATAGTATTATACATTCCCTAAAGTGAATGTTGATGTCGGGACCCCTTTCCTAGGGCGAAGGATGAACCGAGTGGCACAGTTGTCTGACAAACCCGCCCACAAGCCAAGCTTTCCAAGACATTGTTAAGCCTCATTTTTCAACACCACATTGCACACTATCAGAGTAATCATGAGGATGCAGAAGAAATTTAAACACATAAACACTAGTAAGATTAAAATTTTATCAAAATAGGTCATCACAGTCATCATAAGTATGAGTATTAGCGGGAATGCCTAAATCCATTATGTATAAAGCTTTCCTCACTCCAATACATCATTCTAACCCTCAAAGCAATAAATGGCGAGAAGAAACCTACCAAAATGAATAAGAGGGTGCAGCTCTACGCAATGACCACTCTCTTTCCCTTATCCATGGCAGAAGGACCTGAAGAATTAGAGTAGTGAGCCTAATTGTCCATAGTGGTTTTGTGAGTAATGCAATCTAATTTGTAACTTAAAACAAGAATTTCATAAAAACAATGCCATGAATGTATGAATAATAGCACAATGCGAGTAAATGCAACAGTAAATACAATTTAAATCTATAATGTAGTTGTGCACTTTCATTTGAAAGCAGTTAAACAGTAAAAACATTCACCAATGCTCTCACTAGCCTCCAAGGCGACCAAAAATCCACTCGAGCGAGGTTGCAGACAGTTAGGCGTATTCTCACACACATCTTTAGTATCTGGGCCAAATGAGAGACCGACTCAACACGTACCTCAAGTACAGTGGCTTCGGGTCTCGCATCCTCAACCAGATCTAACACTGATCCTCGTATCAGGGCCAAATGAGAGATCGGCACAACACACACCCCAAGTACGGTGGCTCCTGTTCTTGTTCCACCAGATCTAGATCTAATACCCTAACCCTATACCATCGAACCTCGAGATTCAGTGCACTTTTTTCATTTAAAACTCATTTAAAGGATGCAGATTTATCACAATCTGTAATATCATTTTCATAAATGAACAGAATAACAAGCTTTAAGAAATAAGTTAGAAAACACTAATTACAAGGATGTGCCGCTCTTGGCACGACGCTCATCTAGCAACCAATCGCGTCTTGTTACCGCTTGGCTCTACGAAATCGACATAGCTTCGTAATACTAACATGAGACTTGGCTCAACTCTAACTCTATATCTTTGGTTAATTAATGGATTGACTCGGTTAAAAACAATCTATCTATGCTAATTCGACCCATTTTGGTCAACATAATCAAATCTAGGCTATGTGGTCAACTCGGCCAACTGGGTCAAGTTTGGCTCGGCCCAACTGACTCTAGTCGTAGTCAATCTATGCTATACGCACCTTGACTACAGTGGTCAATGAATTTAAGATGGTTAATCATGGTTAAATGGGACATTCAACATACCTTAAGTCACTAATTCAACTTGGTTAATCTCGGTCAATCTTGGTCAACTCTAGTCAAAACTATCACTTGCTGACCTGGTTAACAGAGTCAAAAATGGTCAACTTCGGTCAACATTGGGTCAATTCAGTCAAAATTGGTCAAAATCTCCAATTTCTAACACTTAGGTATATCCTTAGCTTGTGGCCCTATTTGCGCAACAATTTTTTCAATTTTTCTGCTGGCAATCTGTACATTGGATTTGTGCCAAATTTTTTAGATATGTTCTAGACTCATTAAATCTTTCACATAATTTTAGATCATGATTTTCGGACTTCATTTGGTAGTGTTTGCAACTGAGGTATCGGGGTCTGTGTATTCTCGGATTTTATGTTATAGGCAGTGAATATTTGCATGAATTAACCTACTTATCCATATCAGAATGTCCTAAAATTTGGTATACATGTTTAAGACATATTCAGGAACTTCTCCACCAAATTTCAGCTCAAACCATTGAGATTTGGTCATTTAATTGATCCCTAGAATTCTCAACCGAATCACAAGAATTTCTGGGTTCATGTTTTCTATTATTTTTCATGTGTTTATTTATCTCATCAAACCTCTAATTTAAGGGCCATTTCTTGTACATATTGTAAGCATGTAAATTATACAACAATCCCTTATCAAGGACCTTTCAAAACAATAAGCATATAAGCCTAAAATCATGCTCAAGCGTTTCATCAAGCACTTCACATGTATTCTAAAACTCAGAAAAATTTTTAAATGTCAAACATCTAGTTAACATAACATCTTGGCATGCATATAAAATTACGAAGACTAAGGCTTACGGTTAAGATTTATACCTCCTGGAAGTTCAAGTGTGAGGTTTAAAACGCCTCTGGTTTCAGTCCAAACGAATGTATTTAGGTGCTCCAAACACAGCCTCAAATCTGGTCCCAACGCCTGAGTTCTGTTGGCACTGTCGTAACAGTGAATTAAACAGTCAACGTCAGTGACCTATAAAACATATTTAAAGTTTTAGTATCTGGTTTTCATCACTTGGACATTGAAACATACGTCATAAGGGGTAAAATAAAGGGTCTTACCTTGGGGATGAACCTGGAATGGTTTAGGTATGAGCCCCTTAAAGTTGCTCCAACACAGTTTCTGTCATACTGTTGTAACAGTTAACAGGTAACCAACTTCAACAGCTTGGAAAATATGTGTAAGGTTTTATTTTTCATTTTTCGTTAGTTGAAGGTTGATGTACACATGGAAAGGAAGAAAATGAGTGGTCTCACCTCCAAAATGGACCCTGGATGGGTCTTGAACTAGCTGCTTGAAAATTAGATCAGCTTATGATTTCAAATTCTGGGCTTGAAACGTGGCCAACAACACCTTTTCTTGGCTGTTTTCATCTCAAATTATTGCATACTTTGGCAAGGGGCTTGGAGGTTCTTTGAGAGGGTTACAAGAGCTTCGAAATGAGCCAAATTTCAGTGAAATTGGTTAAGAAACAAAGAAGATACAAGCTTTGCAAGTTGGGAGCAGAAGCTAAAAATTTGGATTTTCAACTCAAGTGTAGTTTTTGTTGCATGAAAGGGGTACTTGCATTGTAAAAGAAGATGACATGTGGCCCTCAAGTTTTCATGCGAGATGTCCAATGGGCACTACCGATTGGCCACATTAGGAGGTGTGAGTTGATGGCTCATACCACGAGCTTCAAACCATGAATTCTCATGGTTTTGCAACTGGAAAAACCTAGAAAAATGCTAAAAATCATGCCAAAAATTGTCAAAAATTTAAAGGTTGAAGGCTTGTTGGGCGCGTGGGCCGGCCAACCCAATCAGGCCGACCAACGCGCCAGGACGAGGCACCTAACCCCCCCCCCCCCCCCCCCCCCCCCCCCCCCCCCCCCGTCCCCCGCCCCCCCCCCCCCCCTCCCCCCCCCCCTTCTCT
>JAJIYU010002677.1:0-29264 GCA_030144865.1 Tinospora cordifolia | reverse complement strand
TCAACATCCATTGAAGTCCTTTTCACCTTCTTTGAATATGTAATAATATTCGACATTCTTGGATAACAATCAAGCAAACGAAGTGGCACAAAACGATCACACAAATGCAGCACAAACAGAGAAACAAATGCAGAGACGAACAGAGAAACAAATGCAGAACTGCAAACGAAAATCAGAGACCAACGAGAGAGGAAACCAAACGCAGTGGAACAAGAAACAAAACCACAAAATGATGAAGGAGACAACTGAGGATTGCACAAATATAGAGCTGAACCACGAAATTTAGAGACGATAGAGCAAATCACCAGTTTAGGGCAACGATAGAGGAAATCAGCACGAAGGAACTTTTGTTATTCAAGTTAGTTATTCAAATATAATGTAGTTGTAACGCGCCATTTTATAATATGGTATAAAAGCAAATAAAACGAAAATGCTGGTATTATTGATAAAACCAAAATTAACGTAAATTTTTTTGAAAATATTTTTAAAATAATGGTAATTTCTGTAATTTTCTCTTATTATAACTTGAATAAACATTGAGTTAAATGAACAAAACTCAATATCTACTGATTAAAAAACCGAGTTTTCAGATTGTTGGCTAAGAATTAAAAAACTTCTTATTAACCCAAACTAAACCAACCAATGTTTGTTTGTACTATGTATATTATTAATATGTTATTGTGCTAAAATTAAAAATATAATTTTTGTTTGACCAAACCGATTAAATAGACTTCATTTTGTATATAATAAAATAATTTAATAGTTAAAAATATTAAAGTAAAAATAAATATTCCTTTTACATAAATTTGGATAGCTCAAGTGCAATTGTACGTTCAGCTAAAGGTCTTTTTAAGGCATGAGCTATGTAAATAAAAGTAAAAATAAAAAGAAAAAGAAAAAGAAAAAAAAACATTCTTTTTCTATTACGGAGTATAAATTAAACGGCCGTATCGGAGAAAAATGGTGTTCGACGTTTCAACTGCAAATCGCGCTCTGTGAACTCTCCCGTTTTCTGTTTCGTTCGCTCACTGTTACTCTCTCTCTCTCTCTCTCTCTCTCTCTCTCTCTCTCTCTGGTCTGAACTTTGAAGGGTTTCTCCGAGCAAAAATGAGCGGTAAAAAAGAAGGAAAAGATCAAGATTTGGCGGCAAAGGCAGCGGAAGCAGCCGAGAATCTCTACCGTTTACGCGACACATACTTTCCCGCCGATGAAAATGAGAAAGTTTTGTTGTTGGCAGCCGAAGTAAACGATGCTCTCAAGATTGTCGACTCCATTCCCCAAGGTACGGACCTAAATAAATTTCTCTCTTTCTTTAGTTCTCGAGCAGATTTACTCAGATTTTTAGCTGATTCTCTTGTTTCTTTTTTCGAATCTTGGAGAAGAAGATTACGTGTGTTCTTGTTCTTGTTCTTGTTTGGAGTGTGAACAAATTTGCTATCTTAAGTTTAATCCTTGCGTTTCTTTGTATGTTAGTTCTTTTATGTTTGGTATTTGTTGTTTGGTTAGCATAGCAATGGTTCTTGTATCAGCGCGCAAAGATGATTGTTCGTTTATTTATTTATGTGTTTGGCATTGGCGGAAGTAGAAAACTTTGGAATCGTCATTATCGTCAATGCAATAGATTACAGGCATGTATCATTTCCATTCACTTCTGTTCTGAGGTGCCTTAGGTTAAGGCACCTTCGCAGACTTTTCGTCAATGCAATTGTGTTCAAAGAATAGTAAGTGACTGGATTTATTCTACTGTAATTAATCTTTTCTTGATTGCTATTATTTCTTCATGAAAATAATTGAAAAATGCTTGCTGAATCAACTTTATTATGTGCTTCATTCTTCTTAACAACTTGCTAGAATAATGTAAACCCATGTTTTAAATGAATAATTGGTACTGAAGCTTATTGTCTGTGGCTTACTAATATATCATATATGACACGGTTTATTGACAATTTCAGATCACATGATGAAAATATGAATTGTGGATCTACTACATGATATGGATGCAACATTAATTGTTTGGAAATAAGAAGTACCCCACCTCCCACAAAAGAAAAAGAATTAAAAAAAGAAAGAAAGAAAAAGAAAAGCCATCTGATTCGAAGATATTCTATCTTAACAAGCTTTAGGTATTTGCCTTAGAGATTATTGTATTTAATAGCTTACAGACAGCAAAAAAAAAAAAAAAAAGTTAGATCTTTGATAGGTATGAACTTCTTCAAATTGACTTTAAACATTAGAGAGATGATCATAGAGTCATAGTGATAACAGAGAAGACATAAAAGAAAGTCACAAAAATTACTTTGAAAGCCTATTTAGTAAATCTTGGAAAATCCAAGTGCAAAACAATACAGTAATGAAATGGTATTATTGCTAAAAAAATATGGAGTATTTTGGCTAAAAAACTTTTCTAATGAAATGGTATCATCTAACAGAAAACTTATTTGTGATTGTTGGATGCAAGCCATTATAATACTGATATTTAATAATAGTCGGAAAATCATTGAGATATCTGATTTATGAGTTTTGAACAAATTTTTAGGAAAGAATAAATGAGTGTTAAAAATGAATAAGCTTCAGGAGTTTAGCTTTTTTGCTCTACATAATCACCGTGTTTGTTTGCTCAATTTGTTCTGGGGATCCTTGTTTAGTTATATTCAATCAATATAATTATACTGTTACTTGTGAAAAATAGGGTTAATGAAAGCTGATACTATGATTTTGAAAAATAAATTGGATATATGCACGAGAGATTAACTCCAAAGATATTTGCTTACTTAAGAAATTAATGCAAAGGTTTAGAGAGAAAAAGAATGGTCTACACATAATTATTATTGGACTATAGAAAGCCTGTGATAGAAAAAAAAAAAAAAACCTAGACATATAATATGGTGTTAGATTTTAGACTAGAGAAGAGTTAAAATGCAAAAATAGGTACATTGATGTAAAGCTATAGGATATGTATGAGATCAATGCGTGTAATAAAGAACCAATAATAGGAGAGGATGGGTGCTTTTGGAATATTGTATGATTAATACATTTTGTTAAAATTGAAAGAAAAAATTACAGGATCATTGTCTGGGCAACTGGGCTTTAATGAACAAAACATTGGACCTTAAAGAAACAATGTGTTAATTTTGTTGTAGAAATGTGAAGGTTAGATGTTTGTAATTTTGAAGTAATAATGTGATTTATTAAAATATAAACTCAAACAAGATATCTAAAAGCACAAGGTTCAAGGTGCAAGGTGAGGCACGCGACTGACTAAAGTGAGGTTAGAATTCTTTAAAAACTTAATTATATATTACTTTTTGTTTTGATTAGAAAAAGCTTAAAATATAAAAAAAATCAACATGAGTTTTGTAATTTTTCAATCATATAGCGTAATGTTCATAATAGCACTAATGCTTCTATTTTATACCTAAACTTATTCATTTATTTCTTTCTATATTTGACATTTAATTGGAAAAAGAAAAACAAAAGTAAGGAAGAATAAGAAGAAATAATGGCGCCTTTGTAACTCATGGTAGTCAAAAGTGCAATTCAAATCATTGAATTGGATGATTCATGATTGGTTCTCCCCAAAATAGTTCGAATCATCTTCATAAATTGGTATACTTGTGTTATGCTAGTTGAATTATGGTGACTTGACTTGAATTGTGAATTTGTTTAAAAGACACCAATGCTTTATATATCTAGTTGAATTATGTTGACTTGACTTGAATTGTGAATTTGTTTAAAAGACACCAGTGCTTTATACACACACACACACACACACACACACACACACACAAATATACAATTCACATATGTATTGTGAATCTTACAGTTCATCGATCAAAATCCCAATTTGATCAATTCGGTTCATCAAGCTTCAAACATTTCCCTTTTGATTCATAATTTCTACCACCGTATTTGTAACATCTTATTGTTGTGATAAAATCAAAACACAAATTTCCTTCAATATTTTGTGTTTTATATTGTTAAGCTTTTTCAAAGAAGAGAGGAAAAAAATATATATCATGCACTACTTCTTTTATTTATTTATTTTTTAAATGAGTAGGAAAGTGAGGTGCATTAAGGCGCATCATGGTGTATGCATAGGTTAAAGCCTCTTCTATGTTAAATACTAAGGCACAATAGGTGTGCCCTATTTCAAAGTGGGCTTGAGGCTCACTAAGGTTCACACCTTGATAATACTAAAGTAAAAAAACTAATGTATTTAACATGATTGTGTAACTAATAAAAGTGGTTAGAGATACACATATTGAACATAGACACATTGGATGTACAAGATAGCAAGAAGCATGAAAACCATCTATGGTAACATTGATTATTTAAAAAGTAATTAATATAATAGTAAAGTAATAAGAAGGTGTAAACTAGAGCAAATTGTTTTTAATCGACAACACTCGTTTGTTTGTGTCATTTTGGCTCTATGTGGAAATGAAACAAGGATAATCAAATGTCCTCTGGTTTGAATGAGGCTTTATTTATTTATTTTTTGTTGTATTTGCAAGAGTTCTCCCATTTGTTGAATTTTTAACAAATAACATTACTATTGAGGACATGTTCTTTGAACAACAACATGTGTTTTGTGGGACCAAACATTGGGCTTGAAATAAAAAAATGCGCAATATGTAAACAGGGTAACAAAATGTGAACATTGACAATGGAAGAAGGTAAAACATTGAAAGATACATTAGAAACGAACATACTCATCAATGTGTTGGAATGGTGGTTGTAAGGAGTCATGACTAAGGAGGTTAACGGTTCAACTCTCAACCCTTTCCCTCAAGCTTCTTCAAACTCTTTGTGGTGGGTGGGCTTATCTTACACCCTAGGTCTCCATGGTCCTGGCCTTGTGGGTGGGTAATGACCCTCGTGGACTAGTTAAATCTTAAAGTGAAGGATACCACAGTCTTAAAAAAAGATGAAAAAAAAAAAAAAACAGAAGTGAACATGTTTGAAAAAAGCAGAAGTGAAGGATACCACAATCTTAATTGGAGATAAAGGGAGGGAGTTGATTGAGGTTTTATAGTCCCGTTGTCCAGGGTTTTCATCAATTGGTTTAAAACAAATTGAACCATGGTGTTCCATTTGAGTTGGACTCTATTTGAGAAAAGCATTTTAACCCAATTGGTTCATACTACTTTAAGATTTGAAACTTTAAAAACCACTATTAAACCAATTTGATCAGTCTGGAAATGTTTATTTTAAAATTTTAATTTAAGATTCTTTTATGTTGTACATATTGTGATAAATATTTTGCATTATCATCTTGTATAGTAGAGACTTTTTGTTTGTTTGCTTTTTTGTTTCTTTTTCCTGTTTAATGGATGTGAATTCAATTCTTTACATATACGTGCATGGTCAAGTAATGTAATTCAACATTATTTTCTATTTTAGGAAGTTCAAATGGATTAACCCTAAACAAACAAAGCCGTTTATAATCAGTTTAGTTCAGTAAAATTCTTTAACTCGCTTTGGTTTGTGACAGTCCCTGATTGATTTGCTTTATTTTCTGTTTTGGTTTTAACCTATGCCTATGCCAAAATGAACCCAACCCATAGTAGCTAGAGCCACAATTTGAACTGGTGAATTGCGCGATTCATATAAATAAACAGTTAACCAAAATTCTATTCAAACTAGGTTTTGCTATATTTATGACTTGTAAGTTAATCCATTTTGATTGGTAGTAAATATGCTAAAATCAGTGGTGAATTGGTTTGAATCATTAATTAGCTTAAATAAATGAAATGGGTTTGGGATGTGTGTCAAACATGTAGATTTTAGAATATTACTGTATACATTCTCCAATGAAAAGAAGATATGTACTCGTATCCCAACACTAATAAATGACATAGTTTACATTTACATTGTGTATTTTACAATTGATTAATTAGAATCCCCATTTAATTTTAAGCACCTACAGTTATTGGATTAGGATTCATGATTGTCACAACAATGGTTTGATATACAATAGAGACAAATAGTTATGCTAGTTAAGAAGGATTCCATTTGATAGTTAACAATAATTGTAGAAGTAGGAGAAGCCTAATGATTGTGCCAATTAGCAGGTTGCTTTTGAGTCTTGAACCCCCAAAAAATGGTGCGTTGAATGCTCTGTATTTCAGCTTATTGGAAGCTTATAACTAGGGGAAGAGGTGGTAGCTCTATTAGCAGTGATTGTTCCTAATGCCTTTTATATGTGTTTTAAATCCAAATATGGGTACAAAATGTCAAACTCCTTATATGATCAAAAGCAAGTACACGAGCTTTCTCTTCGCTTTTAATCAACTTCCTTTTCAACAATGCGAGATGTGTAGATACCACATACTAGTTGGTGTGATTCCCACGGAGTGCTTGTTTACACTAGGAAACTTAGCTTTGAAAGCCAACAAAGTTAAGATAATAGTATTTTGGAAGAATAGGAAACAATGTCGGAGCTAAAGTAATAGGAATTCAACTTGTGTGTTTCCTAACCAAAGAAGATTGGATGATGAAAATCATCTCTTGAAAATTGACCCAAAATATTTCAATTTTTCGTATCTATGTATTAATTGATAAAGCATCACTCAAACTCAACCGTATAAGAACTATTTTCTATGAGCTTCTTGAAGAAGGTAGTTCAATAATAATTTTTATATGCTATATAAATAAGGTATAAGCCGGTTGGGTTGGAGTTAGGTTGGGCCCAAAACCTTGACCCAACCTACATAAGTTGGTTAACATCAAAAGTAATCTGATGGCACAACTTCCACTACAGGGATGACCAACTTGATTAACCAAATCTCTATTGTGGTTGGTTGAATTTGGTGCGTTGAGCTATAGTGGAGAAAGAAGTCACTGTAGTGGAGAAAGAAAGAAATAAAGTTATTTGTTAGAATATAAGACGAAGGTCTGCTCAATACAATAAAACTAATTGAACCTAAATCCCAAAATCCTTCTACTCTTTTTTTTGGGGACTTGGTAAAAACCTAAACCTAGGTTTTCAAATCTCAAAAAATTCAATATAACTGAAAAAAAGACTGACTCTATCTTAGCAACTACTTATAATCTTTTTCCATTCAACAACCTCGAGATTGGTTCATTCTTCTTTCCATGGAATCTACTCTGACACCTATTTGTAATCTTGATATAGACATTCAAAACTAAACACACACACACACACACACACACACACACACACAAACCAAATGAGCTCCAAATCCTCAATGCATCACGAGGAGATTTAAGGCAAATGAAGTTCAAAATAGTAATCCATCATTAATGGAGTTCAAGGTGAAGTTCCCAATTTTCCTTGTGTGCAATGTGTGTGGTAATTCACCATTGATGGAAAATTCAAGAATTATAAACATGGGGGCCATGATTAGGGTTCGAACAAATGGCAAGAGGAGAAAAGGAGGGAGGTAGGTGGGGGTCAATCCTTGAGGTACAGACTTTACAAGAAAAAGAGAAAAAAAAAGGAGGAGGAAAAAGGGAGGAAAAAACGAAGTGCCAAGCCTAATCTCATTGTGCTGCGAGAGACCAAGAAGTCCGCTTGGCCAGCGGACCTGATAGCTAAGCCATGGAGACGCTGATTCCTTAATCGGATATGCCTTCTAGCTTCGGGGACGGTCGGGGGCATCTTCAATTCTTCATCGCATGGGACACCAGAGTCTTTGAAGTAATTGACAAATTTGAGGGACATTTTTCCTTGTCGTTCAAGCTGAAAAGCCCAGGGTCCAACGATTGGTGGTTTATAGCGGTATACAGATAGTGTGTGGGAAGTGAAAGATTGGAGTTTTGGGACGAGTTAGCTGCACTCTCGTCGATTCTGTCTGGGCCGTGGTGCATCGGAGACGATTTCAATGCTATCAGGAAACCAGAGGAAAAGCTTCACGGTGAAGCAACAGTTTCCTTCATGACCCAGTTTGATGATTTGGTCAATGAATTGCAGCTGAGGGACATTGATCTGAAAAACCCAAAGTACACATGGATCAACAATCGGGAGCATGTGACTCTATCTAGATTGGACAGAATCCTGGTCAAACCCTCGTGGGACACCATGTTCCCACTCTCATCTCACTACACCATGCTAAAAACAATTTCGGATCACTGGCCCATTGTCCTCGACTACCAATCTGTGGAATGGGGTCCTATTCCATTTAGGTTCGTGCATGAATGGATGGATAGGACGGATTTCTAGGAAAACATGCAGAGGTGGTGGAATAAACCTGCTGACTACTAGTAGCAAGGGTACAGGCTCATGTAAAAACTCAAAAATCTGAAAATAGATCTGCGAGGATGGAACAAAATTTCTATTCTAAAGACTGTTGCGAGCAGTCCAGGCTAACGAAGAAACTTCAAGAGATCGATGAACAGATAGCGTTATCCGGAAACTCCAGTGATAAGAGAGAGGAAAGGGCATCCCTTTTGTCCCAGCTGCATCTAATAGAACTCCGAATTGAAAGGGTAGCTCGACAGAAGGCCCGCCTTAAATGGGCAAGGGAAGGAGATATGAATTCAAAATTCTTCCATCGAATTCTCTCTATGAGAAGAACTAGCGTTGTCATCACAAAGCTAGAAACCGAAAGAGGCAGATTAGTAGAGTCAATGGCAGAAATTGAGGAACATACCCTATCGTACTTCTCCCATTTATATTTTGAACCTAATGAACCAAAATGGGTCGTTGATGGTGTTGACTGGAGACCTATCTCGGAAGATCAGAGTCGGTGGCTGGAACGGGCATTCTCGGAGGAGGAAGTTAGAGACGTAGTATTCCATTGCGATGGAGAAAAGGCTCCAGGGCTGAATGGCCTTTCCATGATGTTCTATCAGAAAAACTGGGCAGTACTATGAAAGGATGTCCTTAGTGTGGTGAATGAATTCCACAACTCCGACATTATTAACAGATGTACAAACGAGACTTATATTCAGCTAATTCCCAAGAAAAGTAGTTCTAGGAGAGTTGAAGAATTTCGGTCTATAAGTTTGGTTACCAGTTTCTACAAGATCATTGCCAGAGTACTGATGAAAAGATTAAAGGAAGTTATTAAAGACACAGTAGCAAAATCCCAGCTGGGATTCGTAAAGGACAGACACATCTTGGATGCGGTGCTTATAGCAAATGAAGCTGTCGAGGATTACAGGGACAACCACAAAGGGGGATTAGTAGTAAAAATCGACTTTTCAAAGGCCTATGATTTGGTCAGATGGCACTACTTCTTGTATGTCCCCAAAAAAAGGGGCTTTGGTACCAAATGACGCAAATGGATCTTGGGCTGTATATCCTCTGTATCCTACTCGATCATTATCAACGGCAGACCAAGGGGGAAGATAAAGGCATGTAGGGGTTTGAGACGACACGATCCTCTCTCTCCATTCTTATATATTTTGGTAGTAGACGGTCTCCAAGGAATTCTTCAGAAGGCGAACAAAACCAGTCTCTCGAATCTCCTATATGCAGGTGATTCTCTCTTCTTCCAAAATAACAATAAGCATAGCTGGAAAATGCTTAGGGAAGTCCTAGAAAGTTTTTCCTTAATCTCTGGCTTAAAAATCAACTTCCACAAGAGTCAGATTGCAGGCATTAATCTGCCAAGGTCTGATCTCTCCCACGCAAAGCGTATTCTGAAAATTTTTGCAGGTGACTGGCCTATGAATTACCTGGGTCTCCATTAGGAGGGAGTGGTAAAAGAATTTCCTTCTGGGACCTTGTAGTGCAAACAGTCAAACGCCGTATTGAGGGATGGAAAGGCAGTTATCTGTCAAGAGGAGGAAGACCACTCCTCGCTAAGACCGTACTAAAAGCGCTACCATCGTACTACATGTCCATATTCCAAATGCCAGTAACTGTTAGAAACGAGATAGAGAGTTGCATCAAAAAGTTCTTTTGGAAGTCTGAAAGTGCGGAGAAACCCTAGTTCCTGGTTGGTTTGATGAAAGTATGCATTCAAAAGGACAGAGGAGGACTGGGTGTGGGAAATATGGAATTCAGGAACTTCGCCCTAGCTGCAAAATGGCTATGGAGATTTTCGAAGGAGCAATCCTCCCTATGGAGAAGGGTCATTAACAGTATTCATGGGACCTCACACAATGACATGACAGCAGGGCTTAAGAATAGGACAACAGGAAGGTCCCCCTGGAAGTTTATTTCTTCGATTTATCCTAGGTTCTTGGGTCAAATTTAATGGAGACTGGGCAATGGAATGAAAATTCGAGCATGGAAAGATACATGGAGGGAACGACGACCCTTGAAAGAAGAATTTCCTAGACTGTACAGGCTAACTTCACATTCGACGGCCACCTTGTTTCAGATGAAGGGCAATGATATGGAAAACTTTCATATTAATCCCTGCTGGAACTTTAACTTCAGGAGAGCTCTAAAGGAAGAGGAAATTGAGGAACTTACTGACATGATACAGTGGCTGGATCAGGTGCAACTCGTAGACAGAGAGGACTCCTGGATATGGAGAGGAGAAGATAGTGGAACTTTCTTCGTTAAGTCTTGCTATGATGGAAACAGAGTTGAGGACAAATTTGAGATCATATGGAAAACCCTGATCCTTGTGAAAAATAAAATTTTGGCTTGGCTTGTGACTTTAGGCAAATTAAATTGCTCAGTTCAATTGCAGTTAAAAATGCCTAATAGATACATTTCTCTTTCTTGGTGTTGTATGTGCAGGGACGCTGAGGACAATGTGCTCCACCTTTTTTGGCATTGCAGGACTATGAAGGTTGTATGAGAAGTGTGGCGCAATCTCCTGCCAGCTTTACCTCTTCCGTCAGAGGATGTCCTCACTCTCTCCAGTCCGAAATCGACTCAGCAAAGACTGAAGCGATATTGGTTATTGATTAGATTTGCAGTATGGACGACTATTTGGGAACATAGGAATAGTTGTATATTTAGGAACTTTGTGGTTGATGTTAGCAATGTTGTACAAAGAACTACCTATCTTTTTGCTGTTTGGGTTTTTAACTCTAAATGAGGAGGTGGGTATTCTTTTGGGGATTGGATGAGGGGGTGGCCCTCAATGTTGCAACTTCTCATTTAATGGCTGCCTCGTTTGTTTTGGACATCTCGTCCTCTTATCTCTTATTTTAAAAAAAATTTCTTGTTTCTTCTTCTTCTTCTTCTTCCCCAAAAAAAAAAAAAAAAAAAAAAAAAAAAACAAAGAGGGTGGGGGAATTGAACCTAATGATTGTTTTCGGTCATTTCCATCGAAATAGGTAGGGGTCATTCCCAATTTTCTTTTTAGGGATAGGTAGGTTGTGCTTGTGGTTTGGTTTTGGTCAAACCCTAGACCTGATTTTACTAAGCTGGGTTTATCAAGATTCTGTCTGACCAACTGACTTGTGCATTAAACTCAACCTGGCCATAGTTGAAATGGTGTGGTCAGGTTTGCTTGAAACCTACACTATGAACTTTATTTATTCTCCATTTTTATTTGATTTTTCATTCAATAGAAACCGTAGCACTTTTTTCTTTGTTCCTCTTTCATTTTGCATTGTTTAAAGAAATTTTGATTGGCTATTTAGGAGGTTAATAGATTGCTTTTCGATGCCTCTTGCCATTGTCACTTCTAGTGAGGTGAAGGAGGTCTCTTCGTTAGTTGGCGTTGCTACATCCGAAATGATTTGGCTTGAGAGGAATAGCTGGGTGTGTCAAGGTCAATATCTTATGGGAATCAATAAAGTTCATTGCCAGTTCCTGGGTGCTTTCATCAAGTTTGGTTGAAGGTCCTTTCATTGCTCTTTTTTTTTTTTTTTTTTTTTTTTTTTTTTGGGCGTGGGGGGAAGGGGTGTTGAGGATCTTGCTCTGCTCAAGCAGAAGCTGCGTTTTCGTCACCGATTTTGCTGTGTGCTTGCCTTTTTGGTTCCACTAATAACATTCAGTTATTTTTGCTAAAAAAGGAAAGATTTAAAAACGTAACTATAATCCAAAATTTAATTTATTCTAATGCTCTTTAATCTTCACAATTTCATGCAGTATTTTATATAGAAACTATTTTTGAGATTTAAAAATATGGAAAATTGTTTACAAGAAAAATGCACGGCTTGTTTGTAACACTAAAGTTAACTCTTTCTTCTTTTATGTTGCAATTTTGCCTCTGAGTTGTTTTTGGAACTACTATTTGAATTTAGCTAATGAATCTGATTTCCTTTATTATAAGGTACCTTATCTTAATACTAAAATTTATCTTTCCACTATACTGAACGCAGCCTAGATAAAACCTTCTCGGTTCCTTCAAATCTTCCTCAATCCTCACATGGGATAATTTTGTAACTTAATAAGAATTTGTGATGAAATCATCTGTTGCTTGTTTATGTTTAACATCTTGCTTATTTCCATGCAGAACGAAGGGAATGTCCTCTAGAACGTGCAAACTATGAATTTTTGAGAGGGAAAATTTTAAACGTACTTCCTAAGTATTCAAAAGGAGCTGAGGATCATCTATCAAAAGCTGTATGTGATTCTAGAGTCTTCGTACTATTAGTTTTGTCTAAAGATTATTCAAGCAGTCAACTTTGGTTGTTCTCTAAGATCCCTGTTTTATGTACCAGGTTAAGCTCAATCCATCTTTTACAGATGCTTGGCTTTGCTTAGGTAATTGCTTTTGGAAGAAAGGGGATCTGGTTTCTGCAAAGAACTGCTATTTGCTTTCCCTGGAAAAGGTTTTTGTGTATTTTATATTCCTGACCTTCAGGTTTTGTTAAGCATCTGAGCACATGAACTAATTAACAAATCGAGTATTTACAGACTCATACTTCCTCTTGCAGGGCGCAACCAAGAACATACTTTGTGATTTATCCATGCTTGAGAGACTATTGGCTCAAGGCAAGGAGCTTACCCTTGTAGATTTCAGTTTGCTTTCAACTTTTATTTGACTTATCCATGAAATTAAATGAACACCCTATTACATGAAAGTCACAAAATTGAAGCACGTAGAGGTTGAATTATAGGTTTCACATATCGGGCTTGGTATAGAGTGGGTTGTTGGGCCATGGATGGTAAATAATCTTAGAGACTTGGACATAATATGTATAGAAAAGTTATTTATAGAGTATAATTTGGGTGTAGACATGAGGTATTGCTAATTTCCCTAAATTGCATGAGTGGGATAAAATAAGCCCCTCCTGTACCATTTAATCACCTCAAGCCCCCCTTTTTTCGCAATTGCAACCGATTTTTTTATTTTTTATTTTTAAAGAAAAAGGAAGAACAAAATGAGGGTATATTGGAAAATTAACAAAAATAGATTGAGTGGTTAAATAAGAAAATGGGATTCACTTAGGCGTACTTTATTACATTCATTGCAAAAGCTAGCGCTTCCATCGTAATAGTGTTGATTGGTCCTAAAGTAATTATTTTTGGACTGAAAATGCCATGCATGCCAGGTTTTCTCATTTTAGATGCTGAAAATAGTGTTGTCAAGGTGGAAAGCTTTAGCTAGGCTGTAAGCCTCTGTGAGGTGAGGGGCTTAAGCGAGTCTAAGGTGGACCCATAAAATAATTATTTAGGGGTTTGTGAAAAATTCTTTAGTTATTCATTAGTCTCTTGCTCCTTATATATATGTGCGCATGTGTGTGTGAATAAAATAGATAATATATTATATATTTATTTTATTAATTTAGGGTTTAAAATACCTTTTTTTTCAAGCCAAAGGAAAATTAAAAACATCTCCTTATAGCACCTAGGCCATTGCCAGGGCGATTGGGAGGCTAGGTGTATAGGACATTGGCTGAAATTACCTCCAAGCAAAGAAAATTGGATAAACTGTTTGAAGACAATACCACTGTCAAGCAAAGAAAAAAAAAGGAAAAAAAAAACAATTTTGATTAAGAGAACTTTAATCTCCCTCACTTAGTTTCATAAATTCCACCTTTACCTATGTGACAAAGGACTTTATTTATGAATGTATTAAAACATTAAGCTGTTTGGATACTGTATGTTAGTATGTTACCAATTGCTTTAGCTCGTCAGGTGGAGGTTCAATTATGTGTACCAACTGATCACTAGCGCTGTGATAGCTCCGGACTTTTAATTTTGGTTAGAAGTAGCGAGTAGTGAATGTGATTGAGACTATCTAATTGAATTTTTTTTTTTTGACAAACAAATTGAATATTTTTGGGACTAGGATCTTTCATTCTTAGTTGCTTTCCCTTTTTGCTTATGCTTATCTCTCTCTCTTCTTTTAGATTCTGAGACTCCAGAGCTGTTGCTTGCGAATAGCATTAAGCATGCAAAGGAAGCTGTTGCACTGGATGTAAAGGATGGAAATTCATGGTGTAGGTCCCTTCTTTATTTCTTCTTTCTTTCATTCAATATTGGCAATCTAGAATTTTTATCAGTGATTTCTTGTTTTACAAATTAGCAGCAGCTATTTACATGCCCAAACTTATTTCATTTATAATATCTTCACATGTTGATCCTTCAATGTTTCTAATTATGTTATCTGATGATGGGTCTTATATATATGCCTTGCTGAACTTCTTACTGGACTTCTTATTATATTTAATTTTTCCCATTTCTGTTTTTTTTTAAACTACCCCTTTTATTTCAATGATAATGCTATTTTTATACTAGATCTTTGGTTCTAAGCATGACATTTTTCTCTAGGTTTAATTTCTCTATCTAAGCTGTTTTCTGTGCTACTCATGAATTTTGCTCCTTACTTGCTTCTTCAAACTTAGTTAAATGTTGAATTTTCTGGACAGACAACTTGGGAAATGCATACCTCACATCTTATTTTCTTACTGGATCTTTGGATCTTGACACACTTCCATTGTCCTTGAAAGCGTACCAAAATGCTGTGAGTCTCCAGGATTTGACTATGACTGAATAATTCATGATATTTGTACAATTATTTATTGGATTTATTGTGATAATGTATTACCTGGAGTTCTTCTAGGGTTTAGATGTTCAAATTGACAATATGTCTTTCGCAATGTTGCAGTTTAAAGATGAAAAAATGCTGCCTATTCCTGATCTGCATTTCAACTATGCTACTGTAAGTTCTGCATTTTTGTCTTTTTCTTCCAATTGAAACAATTGCTTAAACTTGGATTCTACTGAGCCATTCTCCTTATCTGATTGGTTTTTGAGTTGAGATTTCAAAAAAGTTTGACAAATATATCTTCTTATGGTCTCTCCTTTGATTTTTGTTTTAAAAATCTGTTTGGCGCAACATTAGATTTTTTTTTTTTGAAGCTAAATTATTTGACTACACAACATTTTTCTTGGTGATGCCAATGTGTGGATTAGAGACTGCACTGCATTTTTCTTTTTTCTTGGCCTACTAAAGGTACTCTCTCTGGAGAAGTTTATAATTCGAAGTTCATTGTTTCTTCTGAAGTGTTCATCTTTTTGGAGGCCTCAACAATGCAAATCCTGCTGTAACTAACCCTCTTGTGCAGCCCCATATTCTCATGGAGATAGAAGAGAGACTAAGAGACAAATAACAATAGATCCAAATGTCCAATAACACGCAAATGGGGAACATATAAATGCAGAAAAACTGCAAGACCTTTTAAACAGTGCTTTGATAATTGATACCATGTTAAGAAGCATTTGACCCAAAAGGAAATAGCTTGTGTGCAGTGTTTTCAAGGTAATCTCTGGGTGACATGTCAAGCCAAGGTGTGACTTAGGTGAAGCCTAGTCATGGCCTAGGCAATAAAAAATACTTATTTGTAAACCGTAGATAATTATTTAATTATTTTTAATTCCTTGAACAGTATTCTGTAAGAAATGATCTAAAACACTTCAATTAATTAAAATCATGCTCAAAACTATTAATTCATGCCACAGTACATGTTACTTTGGAGATTTGATGAAACTAGAAGCTTTTTCTCGTGTCAAACAAAAAATGAACAAAAATTGTTGGGACATCTTGCTGGAGGGATGCCGATGGTTGTTGGAGATTCAACTGCCTTTCTTGGTCAATATTAAAGGAAATGTAGATTTACCATGAGAACAGTTTGAAGGCTTATTGATCAAAGAGAGAAGTTGCCTTCAAAGATTAAGGAAAAAATAAAAATAAAAATAAAGAGACCCTTCTGTATTTCTTAAACATCACGATCCCCACAGCCTGCTTAGCACTATGTCTACGCAACTATTAGGCGATGTCTTGAAAAAATTGCCTATATGTGGAGGCGGAACTATGCATATCAAGCTTCTATTAATATTAATATCATGTTGTATCAAATATTTACTAGCTGAAGAATCTCGGTGAAAAGATGACTAAATCACATTTACCTTTTACTTCCTAATGTTTTATTTTCCTTCTTTTTGTTTTTGTATTTCTACATTTACTTCTACCACCATTTTCTTTGAGGAAGAAGCAATATTAAAAGTTTTGCAGCATACTTAAAGAAGGGGTGTGGGCATATTAGCACAACATGAAACTGTGACCCAACCCAGGTTATATTATACAAGACAATAATCCCAGTTTAGGAGCCAATTCCCAATAGATAACCCATTGTTCCATGGGGAAGCAGAGACCAACTGGTAGCCATAAGTTGAATACCATTCCAAAGTCACTACGTACCTTTTTGAGAGCCATTGAACATCTAGAGCTCCTTTCCAGCCATAAATACCATAAAGATGCAAATTGGCAACCCAACCAGTCTTTTTCTCATCGTGAGACAGAGACTAAAGGTGAGAAACAGATAATCTTTCCTGCATAGATGTGGGGCTCTATTTCTTCTCCTTGAGAACCTAAACCATCTTATGCCAACTTTCCTTGGCCAAATGACATTAAAAAAAATGTGTGCTTAAAGCGCTCCTTCCTGCAAACAGAAGAGATGGCTATGTGGCGATATACACCAGTTTGGTATTTTTTTTTTTTTTGGGCAAAACATGACTTGTACCATTTTAGATCCATATGCATGTATCTACAGTAAGAAACCTAACCAATTACACAGAATTCCCCATCTTAGTACTTGCTACTCTTTATTTACTACGTAGAAGCATGTTCATGCTTGGAAGTGGTGACACATCCATAGCGCGCACACACACATGCATGTGCATATGCATGGAAACTGAGCTTTGAAGGAGGGATCATTGTTCTTTTCTGTTTGTTTTATGTTATGTCTCCTTGCTTTTGTTTCCTTATGACATAGATGGACCCAATTCCAACCTGAGTGATTGGGGCCTAACAATGAGATCCTCAGGATTTTTTTGGTTCTGATTTTTTTCTCCAATAGTAATGTTGTGAGTAAGCCAAGAAAGAGTCAGCAGTGCATCTCCATTCATTGATCAATGTTGAATTTCTGATGGGACTATGAACAAGGAGTTGGCCTGGTGGCAGCACAACATTAGAGTTTGTATTTGGAAAGTTCTGAGTTTGCATCTCTTAGCATCCTTTTAGGACGATCCTATTTCCAGTGAGTTGGTGTGAGACTAGTTAGAGCTTTGTCCCAAGCCCAAGGGGCCTTGAGTAAGCAATCTGATGGAGCTTTATTTCAAATTGAATTTTGAGAACAATTCATCACCTCTTTCTGACAATATGTGAACCCTTAAAAGGGAAATTCTCAGGAAGCTTTTTGATATTCCATTTATTGACATTGTAGGGGTGAAAAATAGAAAATACTCACTTGGACATTTCCTCATCAATTGTTGTGTTCTTTGTTGGCTCTGCTTCCAGTTTGATGTTTTCGCTCCCTCTAATCTAATGTATTTGACTTCATTGAAAAAGAAGTCTCATTTGAGAACATGCTTTTAAAGGAAGACATAACTGATCTATCTACAGAAACAAAATAGGTAGGTTTTCCTGTTTTAAGAGCTTTCCTTGCAGATCTTGAAGGTTTTGCATTTATCATTTAGTCTTTATTTAATTGAGGTACTCCATTTCTAGTGGAAAGTCTTCCATTTATATACTCTGCAGGCAATAAAAGGTGCTCCTTTTGCTTTGTAGAATTTGATTCATGATGGTAGAATTCTTGAGAAATGATAGTAGTTCTTTAGTAATTTAACTTTGAAAATTAAGCATTCTTTAGTATTGAGAACAAGCATCATTCAATTGGAGCTATTTTTAAGATCCCCTGGTCATTTTCAACTCTGTTCTCTGTCCGATAATATTTGGAAATGTTTCATTCATCTATTCTTGCTGTCTCCTCTTATTCCTGTGTTTTCATTACTCGATAAGCTAGATTCCATGTTTGTTTTGTAAATATTAATGCATATCTTGCTTTTTTGGTGGAATGACTACCAGGTAAACAAATATCTTGAGCACTATGAGCTAGCACTTACTGGATTTGAAGCAGCTGCTCAGAGGGACCCTAACCTCAATGCTCATGAAGAAGTTGTAAAAATTGTTAATCTTCTAGATCTGCTGGAAAGTTGTGTGAAGGTAGTACATATCTGAACTCTGTGTTATGAGGATTTTATAAAAATCTCACGAGTTTTCTGATGAATGCTGGATTGGTTTTATGTTTGTACTTGCTTAAGGTAATTATTTGTGAACTCCCTTAATATGAACAGACAACTTCATGTAATGGGATTCTAAGCGTCAATGTTGTGAAGTGAAAAAATAGATGAGTCTATAAAAATTACCTTAACTAATGAACTTTGAGCCAATCAGAAGGCATTATTTGTTTAATATGTCAATGACAGAAGAGAGACAAATGGCTGTCTTATGATTCCCTAAATAGATTCCTTATATATCATACATAGTGAAACTATGAATGGAAGTTAGCAATGTAAATTGCATTGTAGAGGGGCCAATAATTCTAAAGATGAAAATTATTTTGGAACCTGTCTCTCGTGCTGGGACATTATATATGATATAAATGATCTCCATGACTGTGACATCTTATAGTTTATGAAGGCCTGAATAGAGGGTAGTTTTTTGCCCTTTTTTAATAGAAAACTCCATTATATAAGAGATGAAAAAGGGATACAATCATCAGAAGACCCGAGTCCTCCATGAGAATGTGCGGTAGTTTTGCTTGTTTTAGGACTTAATAATCTCCAGCAAACGTGAATCTGAATGACCTTACAATTAGAGGTAGGTTGGGTCAGCTCGGGTTTGGGTGCCTGACCCCACGCGACCTGTAATGGTTGGGTGGCATCTATTATCACCCGATGCTACTCGACCTCTTGAAACATGGGGCCCTTTTTAAAATATAAGAATACTGGTCAAACAAACAAGAAATGTCCTTTTCTTATTACAAGAGAAAAATGGGAAAGAAATCAAAAAAAGAAGAAATCAGAAATCATAACAAACAAATCAGTAGAGAAAACAAAAAAAAAAAAAAAAAGATGAGTGAAAGTTTTGTTTTCTAATTTCATTTAGGCATTTAGGTCATGGTATTCCATTAGAAGCAACTTTTGTACCCTAGTTTTCCTTATTTCATTTTTGTTGTTATATATATATATATATTCATCATTCTCAGGTTTCCATCATATAATCTGTGAAAGTTTTCTTTCCTGCTAAATTTTTAATTTGTAACAATATCTCTACAAATGATGAGTTGCTCTAAATGTTTATACAATCTAAGATTCTCATTACGTTTTGTAGGGTGTCTCAAAGGGACATAGAGTTGCTGCTATAGCACAGTTACTTGATGGGGCTCCTTGTAAATATCCCAATTTATCTACTGTTATTATTGAATATGCATAGTACTTGTGGTGAGGCATATATCTACTACGTTTTTCTGTACAATCTGCTCATCAGCATTTTTTAATAATCCAGGGAATTGTTCATTGAGGAGGACCACTATAAATCACCTATCAGTTGGACCAAATAAAGATGTAGCTGTTCTAGGGCAAGTGGTATTCTTTGCGAACCGAGAAAAAGAAATTCCCTTGTAATGCTTCTCTTAATGACAATGATACAGTGTACTCAGATATTGAAATAGTCAGATGTAATGATTACAAACTGTTTTTGGCATACAATTTTACAGGTATTACATGCTGTGTGATTCTGAGAAAACCTGCTTCATTCTCTCAGTTTTTGGTGTGGTTGCTGGTGCGGTAAGTGCAACTTGCTTAGGTCCATTCTTTTTCATCTGTTCTCATGTAAGAATAAGCATAGTTTCTTCATTCATCAAATTTAGAATATGGAAATAAATAAAATTTAATCGATTCAAAATTTTCCAATATGAGGATGATTGGGAGCTGCCGTTGAATTAATTTGGTCCTTTCTCAATTTAATTCCATTTAACTACTACCAACTTTGATTAGCTACATGAATGTTCTTACTCATTTTTTTACTCCATTTGTCCTAGTTCCCATCTTCAATCATTTCTTTGGGATTTGTTTATAACAATAACAACTATCATTGCATTTCCTCACAGATAAGAGTGGGAGACACAGTGACATTAATGGAACCTCTTTTCCGTGCAGTTGATGTTTCTTGGAAGGACAAGGTATACTTTCTTTTTGGTTTTTCTTCTTCTTTTTTTTTTTTTTTTGGGGAACCCTCTTCTAACATCAGAAACTTTATGTTCATTCTTTATTGAAACTCATGGTTTACCTATTTGGGGTTTATTAAAACAGGTATATGCATTCAAGTCTATCCGTGTGGACTTCTTGGGACAATTTCTGGTAAATGGAAAGCCTTTGGCGCCTAATTGTGCAGCACATGTTTCCCTTCGCATGCAGCACAAACCTTGAACCATTGGCAGTGTGTTAGCAGTAACAACATGTAATTTTCTGGAAGCTTTGTGCCTTATCTTTCATCTGTCTCTTTGTATACTGTACAATATACAATTGAAGGTAAAGAAAAGAAAAAATATGAATTGTAAAAAGCAAAAAAAAAAAAAAAAAAAGTGTCGACCGAAAGGGTTTTTGAACTTCTTCAGTCATGGAATTGAGGATAGAAACTTTTGTTTCACGTGTTCAAATGTTGAGATTTTGCCCTGTAGCATGGTGTTTGGGTCATGCCTTGAGCTTCCCCTACTGTCACTGTTTACATGTAAATGTATATCATAGTATCAGAAGTGAACAAATGTGAATAAGTTTTGACTTAGATAAAGGGTGTTATTCAACCGTTTCTTTTTTTTTTTTTTTTTTTTTTTTTGCCCCTCTCAAATAGGCACTCTTGTGCAATCTGCCACTTTCCAATAATTATATTAAGTTTGAAGATGGCCTTCCACAGTGACGTGATGGTTCTAAATATAGTTTTGATGCATACCAAAAAGCATTCCTCTAGGGGAACCTGTATCATTATCGAGTTCAAAATGTAAAAGAGAGTTTCTTTCTTTGCTTTTAATTTTCTTTTCGAGAACTTACTATGGTTTATCATTTCAGTTATATTTTAAATGTATTTTTTTTTTCATTTTCTTGTTAACCTGTAGCATTGTTATGTATATTTCATTTGTGTGCGTGTGTGTTTTTCTTTTTTTTTCCTTTTATTTTCTTTTTCCGCACATGATCAAATAGTCAAGGCCCAACGACTTGACTATTATCTAGAGGAAATTACATAAATTGTCGATTATTTAAAAATATTATCAAAAATATTTTGTGTAAGTTATCGGTTTTCAGTTATATCATCATTCTTATATAAAAACATGCGTCAAAATTCAACAACTTACCATATACAAAACACACTAACTTATCATATTTGATAATATCAATCGAAATTCTATACCTTAATTTCTCGTTTACTTTCGTCTTCTTTATTGCGAATGTGCCCTAAATCTTAGGTTTGTAATTGCGATCAACTACGATCTACTGCGAGTTTGTCTTCCTAATTGCCAATTTCAAGTTTCGTGGTATGTTCATTGAATCTTTTGTTCTCATCATTGTCTTTCTTTGCTTTGCAAATTGTTTCTTTGCTCTGCAAATTATTTTTTTGCTCTGTAAATCGTTTTTTTGCTCTACAAATCATTGTTTTTCATTTACAAACGTTGAAATCAGTGCAATGGACACGTATGGAAAAAAAAAAAATTAGAAGACAGAACCGACAGCGACAGCGAAGAAACAGGAAGATGGTCTGGGGCAATTTGAGGCAGCACTCTGATTTTTTTTTTCTATAGCAGTCTGCAGTTTTATGTACATGTAAAACTGTTTTTTTTTATGTACAGAAAACATACACAACAGTATACAGAATTTTTGTATATATTTTAGTGTATCCATGTATATTTTAGATTGTGTGTATATTTTAGTACATTTTTATATATGTAATTCACACAGGCTTGTTATATTGATTGTAAATAAGTAAATATACATTAATATACAAAAACTATTACATGGAACATTACAACAAAAGCATTTGTGTATAACTAATGAATATTTTGGTATATTTTTGAATATTTTGGTATATTATTGAATATTTTTAGTATATTTCTTGCGCACAACCTATTATTGATTGCAACTAGTAAATATACAAGAGACTGTTATAGGTATATACAACCAAAGCAACATAGCTGTCATTACAGGTACAGAGACTGTTGCAGGTAATTGCAGGT
Source organism: Tinospora cordifolia (assembly GCA_030144865.1). Lineage (NCBI taxonomy): Eukaryota > Viridiplantae > Streptophyta > Magnoliopsida > Ranunculales > Menispermaceae > Tinospora > Tinospora cordifolia. The sequence continues at coordinate 6,869 of JAJIYU010002677.1, read as the reverse complement.
AATTGCAAATTTGCAATTAAATGAATCAATATAACTGTCATTACAGGTACATACAACCAAAGCATTTGTGTATACAAGAAACTGTTGCAACTTGTGTATACATGAGACTGTTACAGGGAACATACAACATAAGCATTTGTTTATAACTGATGAATATTTTGGTATATTTTTGAATATTTTAGTGTATTATTAAATATTTTTAGTATACTTCTTGCACACAACCTGTTAAGTTGATTGCAACTAGTAAATACATAAGAGACTGTTGCAGGCAAATACAACCAAAACAGATGATTGTTTATAGGAAATATATATTAATATGCAGAAAATATAAAAAATATACAAGGGGCTTATATTTTTTTTGTAACTAATTCAGAGTTTGAATTGCAATTTGAAATTAAATGAATCAACATAACTGTCATTACAGTACCATATATACCTTATTTAAACAAATTTCAAATTGCACACATATGAGGGTTTATTTTTGTTTTGGTGCATTTCTACATGTTTTCTTGTTATGTCCCTTCATACCATATTTCTCACAATTTACACTTGCTGTTGTTTTCCATCTTGATTTGAAACGTCTCTTCTTCGGCCTTCCTACTCTAACTCTTTAACTTGGATGTTGCACAATCATGTTTTTAATATTTTCTGGTATGATCCATGTCCGTTCTTCTCCTATCGGATACACCATACCAGTATATGTTGCAACCATTGACTCTTTTGTATAATATTTTGAACAATAAGTGTATACATCCATATGTTTCTCATTAGTAACAGCAATTGCATGTGGACATGGTATCTCATCCATTTGGAACCTGTTGCAAGGGCATGTTTTATTGTTCATGTTGACGGGGTACTTTCCTTCATACTCATTGATAGTATACATGTCATCATTGCATCCTCGTACCTGAAAATATAAAGCCAATTTAGCAGAATATACCAGAATATTTATGTATATTTCAGTATATTTTGGTATATTTTGGTATATTTTGGTATATTCTGGACACAAAAAACTGTTATGCTGATTGGAAATGATACAACTCAATGCATAATGAATCGAAAAACAGATTAAGAATCAGATCTACAATATGTACCTATTGTTTTGCAATATACTGCTGATTTTGTATAATGATTTAATATACAGTTTCTGATTCTTCAAGAGTCTCATCATTAACATTCTGTATAATCTGAGAGATTTAGAAATTAACGAAACTATATTTCGAAATTCGTGAAAACATCGAATCTGTATAAAAAACGCAAATCGATCACAGAAATATACCTGTGATCACAGAAACATCATCGACTTCTGATTCAGTTCGTGTAGCTCAATATCTTTAGCTTCTCTGTTGCACCGTTTTCTCTGTTATTTGTGCTGCTAGATCGTTTCTGTGTGTTTCCTGTATTGTCGATCGTCTTCTATTCAATACTTTTCATTTCAGTTTTTTTTCTAATTTTGTTCCTGATTTCTCGCGATTGTCCAGTTCGAAATGACAACGTCCTATATATACGCGATTTTTATACGTTTTATAAACAATGACATTTCTATAATTAATTTTTAATTATATATATAGCATTGAAATATATAATATATCTATAATATATTTTTAAATACGATATAAATACATATTTTTCCCTATTATCTATTACATGGCTCTCAAATTAGGATGCAAGCAGAAGCAAGGAGTAGGAGTTAGCATGGGCTCTCTTTTGTACTTTACTCTTTATATCCCGAATTAGGGCCTTTTGGAACTTCAGGAGGTGTTGATTGGCTGAGAAGAAAAGGTCGGTCGTGACTTTCTTCCTTTTGTTGACTGAATTGATTGTTAAAAACTTCAGTGAGTCTGCTTTTTGATGGTCTATCCAAAGTCCTAAAGCTGGATTCCTTTGTTATCCCGACCCTTGTGCTTTTGTTTCCATCAGATCTATTCTATTGGATATAAAAGAGGTTCGATTAAGGCCCTGTTTGTTCTGGAATTCAATATGCAAAAATCTTTATTGTCACAAGTGGTACTTTATCAACTTGGTAAATGATAAGAACTCAATTTCTTAAATTTACTTGTTTTTTAAAAGCTTCCATTGAATGATGAACGAAATGGGTCCTAAACATCCCTTAAATTGAATCAATCAAAGATCGAAATTGAGCCGGCAAAAGCTGCATAGTTTTTATCTTTGGTCGGCCAGTTTGTATTATATAATACATCCTAAATGTTGGATTATCCTCTTGGAAGCATTGAGCTAAGATGACCAATCTTAACGGTTTAATAACCTCATCTTCAGAGATAGCAAGGAAGAAAGGGAAAAAAAGAACAAGTAAAAGCAAAAGAAAGAGTGAAAGAGGAAGAGAAATGAGTAGCAAAGGAACTGAATCATTTCCCATGAATTCTGGAGATGGCCCTCACAGCTACATTCAAAACTCCTCTTTTCAGGTACTCTTTCTAGCTTTTATATATAATCCATACGGTTTCTATGCTCTTTAGCAGTTCAAAACCAACATATTTAACTTTCTGATTTTTATTTTTCTCATAGAGAGGAGGTTTAAGTGAAGTCAAGGCGATGATCCACGAGGCCATTTTCAAAAAGCTTGACATTGAAAACCCATCGAATAGTCTCTTCTCCATTGCAGATTTTGGGTGTTCTACTGGACCTAATACATTCATTGTGGTACAAAACATAATTGATGCTGTAAAGCTCAAATGCCAATCTCAGAGCCCAAGTTCCTCTCTTCCGGAATTTCAAGTATTCTTCAATGATCAAATATCTAATGACTTTAACACACTTATCAAATTACTTCCTCCCTCTAGACTCTACTTTGCGGCAGCTGCACCTGGCTCGTTCCACGGCCGTTTATTTCCTAGGGCCTCCCTCCATTTTGTGCACTCTTCTTATGCTCTTCAGTGGCTTTCTGTGGTTCCTAATGAGGTTGTAGATGAAAACTCTCCCGCATGGAATAAGGGTAGGATCCATTATGGAAATGCACCAAAAGAAGTCATAGATGCTTATTCTGCTCAATTTGCAAAGGACATGGAGAATTTTCTTCATGCCAGGTCACAAGAGCTTGTCACTGGAGGCTTAATGGCAATTCTACTTCCTGCTAATGTAGATGATGCTCCTCCTTCTCAGTCGCCTTATGTGAGACTGTTTGAACTTATGGGATTCAGCCTCATTGATATGATCAAGGAGGTAAAAATGATTATTCGTTGTGATAAATTTATACTTTGCTTACCTCTTTATGTTGAATTTATGTTAAAGTGATGCCTAATCTTCATGTTTCTGTTGTGATCCTAATGACTTCAATCATAGTTTGATCATTAGCATATAAATTCTAGTTATTGGATTAGGGAAGCATGTAGAAGAAAGAGGTTCTGACACTTGCTTTTCATCTCCACGGATGTTGGTGAAAATTAATTGAACCATTACAACTTTGGTTATTGCTCTTGGCTTTATGTTGCATTCGTTCCATGTTCATTCAATTTACAATCTACTTTGCTACACATGCACACCTTGGTCTCTTGGTAGCACCTTGCTTATGTTTCATTAAATGTTTTATGCAGGGCTTATTGAGTGAGTCTGAATTGGACTCTTTTAACTTGCCTATCTACAATACTTCAGTACAAGAGTTGAAAGAACTAATACAGAAAAATGGATGTTTTAGCATTGAGAGAATAGAGCCAGTAAGACGCCTTCCTCCTACTGTTAACATGTGTACTTCGCACTTGAGAGCTGGTGGCATAGAAGGAGTATTTAGAGAGCATTTTAAAAGAGAGATTATAGATGAGTTCTTTGATCGGTATGCCAAGAAAGTTTCAGAGTCCTCTATTCTCTCTAATACCTCTGTTCTACAATCAGCTGAAGTGTATGTTCTTCTCAAACGCAAAGCTAGAGAATAGCTAGATAGAAGATGTTGTTGATGAGTTTTCCCTTTTGTCATCTTTTGATTCGCTCATTATAAATGATAAAAGAATAAAATATGATATTGATTGAATGATTTAGTGTTGGGACTCCTTCTCTATGGTGAAGGGTGAATCGACGGACACAATGCCTTGACAAACCCACTCACAAAATGAGCTCTTCAAACGCTGTTAAGCCTGCTTCACATTTCATATACAATATCATCAGACTAATCACAAGAAATGCGAAAGTAGTTAAATAATAATTACAGTATAAATTTAAGTCAACAAAAGTTAATTATATACAGTCCCCTAAATGTAGCAATAGCAGAAGTGTGTAAGTCAAAATATTTACAACAGCTTTTTTACCCCCATACGTCATACTAACTCTCAAAATAATAAACTGCGTGGAGAACCTACCAAAATAACCTGAGAACGCCTCTACGCTATAACCACCTTTTTTTCCTTTATTCGCGGTAGAAGAACTTGAAATGTTGGAGTAGTGAGCCAATTTGTCCACAATGGCTTAGTGAGTAATGTAATCTAACCAATAACTTAAAACAAGAATTTCATAAACAATGTTATATATGCATAAACAAATAATATTATGCCTTAGATCCGTAGGAAGTGGGCCAATTCAGAACTAGCATAGAATGTACCTCCAGGTACAGCAACATTTAGTCCTCAACCTCAACCACATCTAATACTCTAACTCGTATTATCGAACCTTGAGATTCAGTATACATTTTTCATTTAAAAACCTATTTAAAGCTTATAAATGCATTGCAATATGTAATAACATTTAATTTATGACTAGAATAACAAGTTTAAGTAATAAATTAGAAAACACTACTCACAAGGATGCTTAGCTCCCGGTGCTCCTCTCGAGACCGGTCGTGTCCCACTAACGTTTGTTCCAGCATAATCAACATGGTTTCTTAATATCTACATGAAAGTTGGCTCAAATCTAACTTCATGTTCCTTGGTCAATTAAAGGATTAACTTGGTCAATTTTGGTCAATTTTGGTTATGTAATATCCCAAAAGTCTATAAGACCTCCATGTCACTGGTGAACAGTTAAAATAAAATAATTAATTAAATAAATAAGAAAATAATGAGGTACTTAAAAATCATGTAAAATAAGTCCAAATAAACTTAAAATAAATATAAAAATGATATAAATTCAAAAATCACTAGAACGGGCAAAGAAAAGACGCAAAAAGCTGAAATTTGCATTAGTTACCGTGGTAATGAAAGTTAATGACCATGGTAATCCCAAACAAACCCAAAAAATGGAAAGAAATGCGTCGCCCTAGTCACCGTAGTCAGTGACCGCAATAATTCTTGGATGACTGCGGTAATCACAAAAGAAACCTAGAAACGAACAGAGTGCATCATCTTGGTTATCGTGTTTGGTGACTGCGGTAATACCGACTATCGCGGTAATTCTCGGTTGACCACGGTAATTCGTGGTTTTCTTTAAAAACGCAATGTTCGTGCAAAAGCGTAGATCTGGATTTCTTGTGCCGCCACTCCCTGTTTTCTCTCTTAAACCCTAACCAAGCCTTTCGATCTCATTTCTTAACATTTCTTTTGAGTTCTAAGGGTGACTTGAGCTAATTCAAACCCTATACACATTCTCAAGTTTATATTCGCCAAGAGCAACATCAACAAGGGTGGATCTGAGTTGAGGCACGGTTTGAAACTGTTTGTGCTAAGGTAAATCATGAAACCCCACTTGAAATCTTGTTCTCTTAGCATTATAAATCTGTTTCCTCAAGTTTATGCTTGTTCTCCCTTGAAGCACACGTGATTTGAGGGTTGTGAGACCTCACGTTGGAGAGGAATGAAGTGAAAACGTGTAGGACCCTAAGGTATAAAGATTTCTCTTAGTTTGATGTATGTTTTAAGCCTAATGAGTGTGTATTGAAGTGTTAAAAACATGTCACCGATTCTAGTGACTGAGGTAATGCTTCACATTATCGTAGTAAGTCCGTCGTGTACCCCGTCTTTTCTATTGTTTTCATTCCAGCCTAGTGTACACCACGAAATACGTATATAAGGGACATAAATCTATGATTTTGAACATGTTTTGAATGCTTTAGAATCACCAAAACCTCATTATCGAGATCTTATAGATTGAGGATCTAAAGTGCGTACGGTAAGGGGTAAAGGCACAAGGAAAGGAGATACAAGGTGGGTGTGATTACCGTACTCCCTGGCCTTATTTAAATTTTGAATGCAAAGCATGTAGTATGCTTACTTTTAACTAGCACCTAGAAGCATGCTAGGGCAAATATGATTGGTCTTGATTGGAATGACTTGATGTGTGTCCATGATGTTTGGTTACTTGTGTTATAAGATGCATAGATAAAGATTTCATGCGTTGATCTCCATGAATGGTCGAACATGTCTGATTAGCTACTTTGAATGTTACATATGATGACTATGTGTGAATTGGAATGGAATGTGCAAGTAAAGAAGATTAAATTAAGATTTAGCAACTCCATGTGCCAGGGCGATGACCGGCCTTTGGGTGTTATCGTAGGTGTCCCTACCCGAGTTGATTGTGACAATAGATTGTGTCTTCGGACTGAGTGTCACTCCGGACTTCTCTCCTTAGATCGTGGTCCCGAAAGGTAATCAGCCCTCGAGCGTTACCCCCGAATTCACTCCCGAACCACACGAGGACACTGAGAGCAGGGCTCTTTCAGCCTTGCGTATGACAAAATAACCAATATAGTGTTTGAAACTGTAACACCCCCAGCTCCCGTTCTTTCTCTATCACATACGTCATAGGTGACGTGTGGTCTCGTGGTTTGAGACGTCATTTCTTCTGAGTGCAGTCAGTCCTGCTTTCTATCTGAGAATTGGGGATATTACTTTTTCTTTTCTTCATTTATTTGTTAGTTTTAACAGTTCATATCCAAGAGATAAAATTTAAATACAATACATCTGAAAACATTACTTCATTATCAGAGT
>JAJIYU010002676.1:0-29315 GCA_030144865.1 Tinospora cordifolia | reverse complement strand
TTGATTTGTCTTCGGGATTTGGTAACAGGCTGCATAGCGTTACCTTAGTAATTGGTTGCATAGCATTACTGTTCCTTAGACTGTGATTCACATGTACAGGCCACAGGGCGTACATGGGGATAAGTAATAGGCTGTAGAGCGTTACTTATCTTTGGATGTTGATGTCCTTGATTTCTTGTTTCTAGCCAAATTGCATGCACTCATTTCCATCCTGGATCACAAAGGAATATTGGGAGTCTAACTAACTCTTCTGGTTTAGGTTATAACAAATAATTTTATGTGTGAAACGCCTAATGTGTGGAAGTGTGTGTATGTTTTGAGTTTGATCTTGTATAATGCTAGAGATGTATAGGATTGACTCACTGGGCTCTCGAGCTCACCTTATCACTCTATTTCAAGTTTTCATAGGTCTATTGTACAGTGACTATTTTCTAACAGTGGAAACGTTCAAGGACGGGTTTACAATTTTGTTTTGAAATGTTATGTTAAAATGATTTTGATGTAATTTTGAAATAGAATACTTGTTCTTTTGTATAACACCGATAATGTAATTGAACTATACGTTCATATTTTGATGATGTATTTATTAATGGACTGTGTTTTCATATTTTGATAAATATGGGCTCACTATTTTGGAAACTGTCTCATTTATTTTATAAAGAAAGATAACAAAATTGGTAGTAATTGGTAGCATTCCGGTTGTCAGGAGATGGTAACACGCTGATCTCCATCCCGGGGAGTCTGAACCTGAGGCCGGGGTGTTACAGATATGATATCAGAGCGTAGTTAGTAGCTCGCTGGGCTAGAAATGAGTTTCACTGGAAAAATGGTTTTTATTGGAAACAGTTTTGGATGAAGTTTGGACTAATTGGGTGATGCCTTGGAGGCACAGTAAGTCTAAATTAAAAGACATTAGGGCATAGGGTAAAGACTGATAATGTGATTGAACGCACACTTGTTTGGTTAGGACGCAAGTTCAGGATGATGTTGTACCTCTGGTCTCTATGTAGGATGGGGTGCATAGGGATTTGGGGGTATAGAGGTATCCTGGATTCGAAGAATGATGGACCATGTTTGGTGAATGCTCGTGTCTCTGGTAGAGCAGGTATTTGCTATGTTTGGCTAGGATGGGGCAGTCAAGCATAGCGAGTCTTGTGAAGCCAGGGAATCCATCCACGGAGGCAGATATTCTATTATGCCTGATCAACATGGTAGGATGTGGCAGCTGTGAAAGTCGAGACATTTGCGCAATTGTAATGGGTGTAATGAAATTTCTAAGTGGAAGTCTGTGTGGAAAGGCGAGTGTGGGATGGGGCACACGAACCTGGAAGCATAGATGGAAGCTTGGGATTTCATTATGCTAGCGTGCAAGTGTTTGGTTGGTGTATGATTGGTTGCAAAATATGTAGTAAAACTGTATTTTTGTATATTGCCCAAACTCCTATACCCAGAAACAAACGAAATGCTGTCGACTTAGAAGTACAAACTTTTAGGCCACAAAGACATATCGAGAACTTAGAGACTATGCATCTAGAGTCGTAGTAGCACGAAATAATCGAAAACACCTAGGTGGGGGAAATTAACTGGCAAGTACTGCAAGTTCGGAATCCAAAGTTTGATTGCAATTCTTAGATGTTTTGCTACAATCAAATTAAACTATTGGATACTGAAATAGGTTTTGACTTGCAGACAATGCCAAGGGGACGACCAAAACGAGGAATGGCTCAAGGGGAGAGTAGTCACGAGCCTGAGCAGAGAGAAGGCACTCTAGGAATAGCAGCTGCATCAGTGGGAGCAGTGATGACTCCTGAGGTGATTGCAGAGATTACTCAAAAGATGATAGCCGAGGTTACTCCCAAAATAGTGACAGAAATTACTCCTCGAGTGGTAGAACAAATAGTAAAAACCTTGCAGTCATCACAGCCACCAGTGCCAGTACAACCACAGATGTTGCAGCAACCTGTACAACCACCGCTAGAGCCTCGGATTTCACCAGTACCTCAAACTCTACAAGAGGCTAGATCATCAGAGGCGATTACGGCTAGTAAATCAGCAGGTTATGATAAGGAATAGAAGGAGTTACTAATTGAGTTTCAGAAATTGAAGCCCAATACATTTGAAGGAATGATTGATCCAATGACAGCTGATAGGTGGTTTACAAAGATGAACAAACATTTAAATGCATTGGGAGTGACAGGACCACGACTAGTCGCTTTGGCAGTACATCAGTTAGAAGGGCCAACATATCACTAGTGGGAAATGATCATGAATGACCCTGCCATAGATGAAACAACGTTGACTTGGGAAGAGTTCAAGACTCTGTTCTATGACGCTTATTTTTCAACAGCCAAGAAAAGACAAATGCATGCTGAGTTCACAAGACTAGCACAAAAGATGATGTCGGTGACAGAGTATGAACGAAAATTCACAGAGTTGAGAAGATTTGCTCCTGATTTGGTAAAGGATGAGCAAACAAAGACAGAGAGGTTATGTGTAGACTTCAGGAAATTAAATCAAGTTATGATAAATAATAAGTACCCTCTACCAAGAATCGATGATCTCTTTGACCAGCTGAGGGGAGCCTCACGATTTTCAAAAATAGATTTGAGATCAGGGTACCATCAGTTAAGGATCCGTGAGTCAGACATACCGAAGACAGCTTTCAAAACTCGGTATGGACATTTCGAATACACAGTGATGCCATTCGGACTGACAAATGTTCCAGCGGCATTTATGGATCTAATGAATAGGGTCTTTAGCCAATACCTGGATCAGTTCATTGTTGTTTTTGTGGATGATATCCTCATTTATTCGAGATCAGATGCTGAACATGAAAAACACTTGCACATGGTACTAGAAACACTTAGACATAATAAACTGTACGCCAAATTCAGCAAATGTGAATTTTGGATGCAGAAAGTAAAATTTCTTGGTCATGTTGTCTCGGCAAAAGGCATATTAGTGGATCCAGAGAAAGTTGAAGCGGTAGCTAACTGGAAACAGCCAACAACAGTAACTGAGATCAGAAGCTTTCTTGGATTGGTTGGGTACTACCGCAGATTTATTAAGGATTTCTCAAAAATAGCTAGTCCACTGACAAAACTGACCACAAAAGGAGAAAAGTTCATTTGGGATGATTAGTGTGAGGCATCATTCCAGGAATTGAAAAGGAGATTGATAACAACACCAGTCTTGATTAGTCCTACACAAAGAGTTAGATATACTCTCTATATCGATGCATCGTTGAATGGTTTGGGTGCAATACTGATGCAAGAAGGAAAACCTGTGGCATATGTTTCCCGACAGTTAAATCCACATGAGCAAAATTATCCTACACACGACCTGGAGCTTGCAGCGATCGTGTTTGCATTGAAGATTTGGAGGCATTATCTTTATGAAGAAAACTTTGACCTATACTCAGATCATAAAAGCCTCAAATATATATATATATATATACTCAGAAGGAACTCAATCTATGACAGAAAAGATGGTTAGAGCTCCTAAAAGACTATGACATTCAGCTACATTATCATCCTGGTAAGGCTAACGTAGTAGCGGATGCACTTAGTAGAAAGTTTAGCTAGAAGGATGAAGAAAGGGCACAAATGTATCAGCTGATCAGTACATATGACTTGAGTATAGCCACTGATGAAAAACAAGCATATCTATATGCGATAACTAGCCAACCTGATATTATACACCAGATCAGAGAGGAGCAGAAGAATGATAAGTGGATGGCAAATCTGATTGACGGTATCAGGCAAGGTAAACATACAGACTTCAGAATTGATGCGGATGGTGCATTGAGGCTAGGCAACAGGCTATGTGTACTGAATACTGGACAGATCAAAGACACCATACTGGATGAAGCACACTTAACCAAGTACACATTGCATCCAGGAGGTGATAAAATGTATCAGAATTTGAGGAAGACTTATTGGTGGAAAGGTATGAAGAAAGACATCGCAAAATATGTCTCTCGATGTCTTACGTGCCAACAGGTGAAGGCTGGGCATAGAAAGCCATCTGGCTTATTGCAACCACTACCCATACCATAATGGAAATGGGATGATATTACCATGGATTTTGTGAGTGGTCTTCCGAGAAATCAGAAAGGTAAAGACACTGTTTGGGTGATAGTAGATAGATTGACAAAGGTAGCTCATTTCTTACCTATATGATCTACTGATCCAATAAGTAAGTTGGGTGAACTATATGTTAAGGAAATAGTGCGACTGCATGGCATCCCAAAGACAATTGTATCAGACCTAGATGCCAGATTTACATCTTAATTTTGGCAAAGTTTACAAAAGGAATTGGGGAGCAGAATCACGATGAGCACGACATTTCACCCGCAAACGGATGGACAATCTGAAAGGGTTATACAAGTGTTAGAAGATATGTTAAGAGCGTGTACGTTAGATTTTAAGGGCAATTGGAGCAAATATTTGCATTTAGCAGAGTTCGCCTACAACAATAGCTATCAGGCGAGCATTAGAATGGCTCCATTTGAAGCCCTCTATGGTAGACCCTGCAGATCGCCATCCTGTTGGGCAGAACTGGAGGATCATGTGTTCACTGGACCTAATATGATTGAAGAGATGAACTTACAGATCAAGAAGATCCACAAGAAGTTAGTGACTGCACAAAGCAGACAGAAGAACTACGTAGACAGAAGGAGAAAACCCTTAGAGTTCCAACCAGGAGATAGGGTGTTCCTGAAAATAAGTCCACAGAAGGGAATTAGAAGGTTTGGAGCCAAGGGTAAGTTGGCCCCTAGATTCATTGGTTCATTTGAGGTACGTAAACGGATTGGTGCATGTGCTTACGAATTGGATCTTCCAAATCGATTATCTGCAATCCACAATGTGTTCCACGTCTCGATGCTTCGGAAATACGAGCCAGATCCTTCACATATCATTCCATGGCAAGATATTGAAATTCAAAGTGATGCAACTTACGAAGAACCAGCTATTAGGATCTTGGATCGTAAGGTACAGAACCTCAGAACTAAAGACATTTCTTTAGTCAAAGTGTTATGGAAACTTCATAATCTAGAGGAAGCCACCTGGGAATTAGAGAGTGAGATGCAGAAAAAGTACCCAAAATTATTCTCCAGAAATTCTTGACAGAACACATTGGGCAGGTATGTTCTATTTAAATTTCGAGGGCGAAATTTCTTTAAAGGGGGATAGATTGTAATAACCCAAAACATTTTAACGCGTCCACATCGATAATTAATTTAAGAATTTCAATTAAATAGAAAAGTTTTAAAAGAAAATATGTTTTGAATGTCCATGCATGTATTTAGTGAAAATAAAATCATATAAACTCATTTTTATGGCTTAGAAACTCAAAAATAATGAAAAATAGGAAAGAGGTTCGAAAGATTGTGGTTCGTCGGCGGAAATAGCGCAGGAAAACCACTTAAGAATAGTGGACTCATTCTGCCGACCAAGGTCCGTAAATGGCCGACCGCGGTCCGCAGTCAGAAAAACTGGAAATTTCGAGAGAAATCAATCACTAACCGAGGTCCTCAATTGCCGACCGCGGTCCGTGTGCGATATATAAATAAAATGACCGACTTGAGTTCGTCATTTTCACGTTCAGTTTGTTCCAAACAGGGGAGAAGCGAATTTGAAAAACCAGAAGAAGCACTTTGAAGCTGATTGGGTGAGAAATTGGAGACTAAAGGTAAGAATCTAAGCCTCTATGCTAACTTATACTCTCGCTTACCTCTTGTTTAATCTGGAAAATTTAGATTTTCAATTATAAGGATGAGTGAAGGAAAGTGAAACAAAATTTATGTATTGAAGTTATTTTTGTTTGAAATCTGAAATATGGAATCATTTTCAATGGTTTGTAAATGACGTTGATTGTGAAAAAAACAGGTGGTGAGATTTTCTGAAACACAATAAGGTGAAAATCTCAAGTTTTGGTTGAGTGACTGACAAGTGCATCATAAGAACAATCTAACTGGATAAGAGAGTTGAAAGGAATCCCAAAGTATTCAAGTGAGAGGGATATCCTTATTCTTTAGTATTATGCGGGAATCATGCTTGAGACATGATGGTTGCTAGTATAGGATTCATATTATCTGAATATTGATATTGTTGAAATTGAATGGTTGGTTGTAATTGTTGAAGTGTCGAATGATTTACAGTTATGCATGATTTCTATTAAAATTTACCGCTCATGTGATATTTCATTTATTTATTTTTGATATCATGTTGATTGAATGTTTTGGGCGTGAATGCATGATTGCTTCACTAAATTAAGATTAATGGCTAAATAAGAATCCCACACACCGGTACGATAGGCTGCATAGCATCATAAATATTCCTGACCCTTAGTGTCGATAGCAAATTTAATTGTCTTGGGAATCATAAGGAATTGGCTGCATAGCGTTCCTTACCTTTGACTGTGATGTCTTTGGAATAAAAAGGAATAGGCCGCACGGCGTTCCTTTCCTTAGATTTTGCTCGACACTTGATTTGTCTTCGGGATTCGGTAATAGGCTGCATAGCGTTACCTTGTAATTGGTTGCATAGCATTACTGTTCCTTAGACTGTGATTCACATGTACAGGCTGCAGGGCATACATGGGGATAAGTAATAGGCTGCAGAGCGTTACTTATCTTTGGATGTTGATGTTCTGGATTTCTTGTTTCTGACCAAATTGCATGCACTCATTTCCGTCCTGGATCACAAAGGAATATTGGGAGTCTAACTAACTCTTCCAGTTTTTGTTACAACAAATAATTTAATGTGTGAAACACCTAATGTGTGGAAGTGTGTGTATGTTTTGAGTTTGATCTTGTATAATGCTAAAGATGTATAGGATTGACTCACTGGGCCCTCGAGCTCACCCTATCACTCTGTTTTCAAGTTTTCACAGGTCTATTGTACAGTGACTATTTTCTAACAGTGGAAACGTTCAAGGACGGGTTTACAGTTTTGTTTTGAAATGTTATGTTAAAATGATTTTGATGTAATTTTGAAATAGAATACTTGCTCTTCTTTTGTATAACACCGATAATGTAATTGAACTATACGTTCATATTTTGATGATGTATTTATCAATGGACTGTGTTTTCATATTTTGATAAATATGGGCTCACTATTTTGGAAACTGTCTCATTTATTTTATAAAGAAAGATAACAAAATTGGTAGTAATTGGTAGCATTTCGGTTGTCAGGAGATGGTAACCTGATGATCGCCATCTCGGGGAGTCCGGACCTGAGGCCGGGGTGTTACAACAAGAAACATTTTAAAGTTAGAAATAGTACGCCAATATTATCTAACAATATATCTTTTCTAAAGTAAACATACAAAAAGGTATGAACTCAAACTTAAGAGTGTGGCTTCCTTTCTTATCTGACGATATATCTTTTCCAAAATATGTATGTCAAGCCAAAAACAGAGGAATAACACTGGTGTTTTCTATCATGTTACAAGATCCACATTAGTATACTGAAGCAATAACCTAAGGAGGGCTTTGCATAATAGGCAGGCTTGCAGGTTCATACTTCTAGGGTATGTTTATGTACAATTTTTGTTTTGTATTCTGGGCAGTGGACTAAAGGTAGAATCCCCATAGATATACATACATCAATCTATAATTGAGCATAGAAGTATAGAACTTTGTTCCCAAAGCCACATCTATACGTTCAACAACAACTTCATGTTGGCAAGGACTTAGCAATTATTTATGATCTGTAAAAAAAACAAAAACATTTTGTAATACCAATAGATCAGCAACTTCCCCCATTTTCATATTTTCTTTTCTTGCATATTCATATGTTGAAATCAGAGATACATGTTATCTCAATTTTTAGTAACCAATGATTTTTTTTCATTAAAAAAAATCACTAGCCAACCAGTAAAAAATTTTAACTTATCAAGTTTTGCATACTGTAACATTCTTCAAATTATACACAAAATATTATAACACATCTATATTATAAGGTTTACACCAAGATCACACCTAAGCAAACACAACATCTGCAGGTATGCTTTAGCAAGTGCCTAGACCATAACAACATGATGAAACAGCTTTAGAGTAAACCAAAATCCTATAATTATAATTTAAGCAAACAATTTCTTATCCCAAAAAAATATTAAATTTTAAATAAAAATCAATATCATCTAATATTTTTTAATGAATACAAGTCTCCATAATTATACCAGTCATATATTTTTCATACTTTACACTTAGTTTTGTGGCTCAAGTTATGGATTATCAAAATAGAAGAAAAATATGAAAAAGTAAAATTTACATTACATTGGTCTCAAAAGCATACCTTTAGATCTTTAACTTGGTTCTGTAAAAAAAAAAAAAAAAAAATTTCTTGTGAAGCACCGAAGAGAATGTGGCAAGAATTAACTGTAATCAATAACGAGGAATCAACTGTTAGTCAAGCATATACATTGTAATGGAAATTAGTAAGACCCTATGCACAAATGGACTCTACTCACATTCTCTAGTGAGTACATTCACATGCAAGCATCTATACCATATTGTAATACCCTAATGTTTCAAATGCGTACACGTTGAAAATGAATTTTTAAAATTTTGAAATAAATGTAAAAATGTTTGAAAACATGTTTTAAATGTTTATTATATGGTATGGTATAAAAATAAAATAAATTAGAATGTTGGATAAGGGGGGAAAATGTTGAAAAACAAGATATCACACTGTTGACTACGGTCACTAAAAACCAACCGCGGTAATCAGTGGAGAATTACGAAAAAAAATTAGGTCACATGGGTGACCGCGGTCCATAAAGTGTCAACCGCAGTAATTGTGCGAGATTTAAAAGGATTCAAGCCCTTGACTTCGTCATTTCACACACAGACTTTCCCAAATCGTTCCAGAGCTTCAGAGATACGGTCCAGAGCTGATTCAAGGAAGATCTAAAGGTCTGAGTTAGGAATATGAACCTCTTAATCAATTCAGTTTCAAATCTGTATATTCATTCAGATTCAACATTCAAAAATGAGGGTTTGAGGGCTTTTGATATATAAGACGATCTAGAACCATATAAGCTCGGA
This sequence comes from Tinospora cordifolia, assembly GCA_030144865.1. Lineage (NCBI taxonomy): Eukaryota > Viridiplantae > Streptophyta > Magnoliopsida > Ranunculales > Menispermaceae > Tinospora > Tinospora cordifolia. The sequence continues at coordinate 20,260 of JAJIYU010002676.1, read as the reverse complement.
TTTTCCTTCTAAACTGAGAGTTTATCGATTTAGAGCTGAATTCTGAAAGTTTTAACTATTTACTTGCAATTTTTGACGGATTTTGAAGAATTTCATTTATCTGGAGGGTTTCTGAAGGTGTAATCCTTTGATAGGTAATAACTCTCTATCCACTCGTGTTTTGAAGTAGTAACTAGTTTTAAATATGTTCTATTTTAAATTTGGAAGGAAATGTATATAGTTTTGTATGCTGATGCGGTGAAATGAGAGATCTGAATTTTGGGGAAAAACCCTTTTATTTGGCATTTGATAAGAATGATCTAGATTTGATTTCTATGATGGTTATTGATGAAGTTTGAGGATTTTGAGAGATTTGGAGAATTGAATTTGAAAATGTGGATTTCAGATTGACCAGTGGTGAGTGTCAAGGAGTGGCTCAAGGGTTTATCCAGCATATAAAGGTGGGCGGGACTTCCTTGCTCACTAGTATTATGCGAACTTAGGATATGAAATGTGATGATTGTTTACATTCTTGTACTTAGTATCATGCTAGGAATGTGTGAATTGATTGGAATGGTTGCCATGACATCATAATGTCCGGTTATGTGCTTTCTAGAGTTATGAATTACTTAAATGTCTATTGAATGATTTATATGATCTAGTTTGCATCGATTAGTACATGTTATGCTGTATGGTTTGAAAATCTTGTTTGGAAACTAAAGAAGATTAATGGTTTATTAAAAACTCCACGTACCGAGGCGATGGACAGTCCGCTGGTGCATTACTTAGATTATGATCAGGGTGCAGTCAGGGCGTCATCGTGGGTATTCCCAAACCGGGCCAAACTATGAGTGGTTGTGTGATCCTCGGATTTGGGAGATCATAGTAGTTTCTATATGATTTCCATATCTTTATGGATCATGGTCTCACAGGTATACTTCTATTTGATAAAGATGTCGTGTCTGGTTGTGTCCAGGACCACAAGAGGAATACCGAGGGTGGTTCACTCTTTCGGTTAATTCCTAACAGTGTTCAGACTCTGGTGCATTACTTAGATTATGATCAGGGTGCAGTCAGGGCGTCATCGTGGGTATTCCCAAACCGGGCCAAACTATGAGTGGTTGTGTGATCCTCGGATTTGGGAGATCATAGTAGTTTCTATATGATTTCCATATCTTTATGGATCATGGTCTCACAGGTATACTTCTATTTGATAAAGATGTCGTGTCTGGTTGTGTCCAGGACCACAAGAGGAATACCGAGGGTGGTTCACTCTTTCGGTTAATTCCTAACAGTGTTCAGACAGATCGATAGAAATAACCAATTAAGTGATTGAAATGCCCTAATATAATGAAACCGTATGCATGTTTTGTATGCTGGTCTATATAATGCTAGTGATGTGTAGGAGAGATCCACTGGGCTTTCGAGCTCACCCCATTTTCATTTTTCAGGTACTCATGGGCCTGGCGCTCAGTGAGGATTAACTGACTCGAAGACTGGTGGAAAGTTTTCAGAGATGTTTTATTTTGAACTCTATTTCAGAGTTTATGTATTTTGAACATGGGCATGTTGCCTAGCTAGTTATCATTTTGTGTAAATAGAACTGTTGTATATTACGAAACACTGTTTGAAACTTTGGCCTGTGAGCCTATTATTTTGTTTATGTATATGTTGAACAAATATTTCATAGTTTGAAATATTATGAATGAATAGTGATGCATTCAATGATTTTAGACGGATGTTTTGAGATTTGAAAGCTTCTGCATGTACTTTGATTTTCTGTATTATTTCCTATGAAATTTCGGTGATATAATTTTGAATGTTATTTGAAAACAATTGAAAGTTTATTTGACAATGAATCTTGTGTAAGAGATTATTTTATTTTGAAACGAACAATGAAAAGAAATTATTTGACTTGAACAAAACAGAGATAGAAAATGAAACAAGTCACACATCTTGGCGCTTCGGCGGGCGCAGGCGTCGATCTGTGATGTCACGCAATACTCAACTGTAGAGCTGCGAAGGGCCCGGCGTGGGAGCCTGCGGTGTGACAGGTATTGGTATCAGAGCTAAGGTTGTAGCTCATTGGGAAAAAGATGATTCCTCTGATACCAAGTTGTGGTATCAAAGCCCAGTTAGTAGAATTACTGGGTTGAGATTGACACATAATGAATTTGATTTTATCAGAATAGAATTTTTCACGAAAATGAAAATTTCAACGGATTTGATTTTCATTGGAAAAGAAGTATTTGACTTTCGAAAAGTGTATAAAATGAGTAGAATCTATCAACTAGGCGAATAAAAGTCTAGAAAAGATTTAGGTGATGTCAGCATGCTCGAGTTACTACTCACAGTAAGATGAAAGTACTGTGGTGGCCCTGTAGGTTGAGCTTTACTTTGGTATTGGCCTTGCAGGTTGAGCTCCATTCAGGAAAGGTCCAAAACTTGGGAGCGATGGCATCACATAGAAGTGAGATAGGGTTTGAACTTGGTAATTCAATAGACGAATCAATTACCCAAGTATTGAAACCCTAAGTCTAGGAAAGACCGAGTGTTGTTTTCGAGGTACAGTGGATCTGAATAAAAGTTGTTAGGACACAAGTTAGAGACTGTTAATGCGATAACGCACACTTGTATTGGTCAGGACTCGATTTAGGAGGATTCTGTATTTTTTATTTCTATTTAGTATGGGATGCATAGGGATTTAGAGATATGGAGGAATCTTGGATTTGACGAATGACGGACCGTGTATGGAGAGTGATCGATTCTTGGGAAGAACTTGTACACATCGTATTCTACTGGTATGGGACAGTCACGTATGGTGGGTCTTGCGTCAACCTTAAGGAGGAGCGAAACACTTGCAGAATTGCAATGGGCAATGAACAGACTCTTTGGGAGAACTTGCACGCACTGTATTCTACTGGTATGGGACGGTCAAGTACAGTGGGTCTTGCATCATCCTTAGAGATTAAGATTTGGCATAAATATACTAGCCGTAATGGAATGTGGATTCCATTATGCCAGCGTGCATTGTTTGATTGTTTGTTGGGTGTTTGTGTATGATATATATAGTATACTATTTTGAGTATTGTTATTTGAGTTCCTGTATCTAAAAACAAATAAAATGTTGTCGACTTAGAAGCACAAACTCTAGGCAACAGAGACAAATAGAAAACCTAGAGACATGAACTAAGAGTAATAGTAGCACAATAAACGCGAAGCAGAGGTGATTATGGACGAGCAGTCCAAAGCAGACGAATTTATTGAGGGTCTGAGAGTTGATATCAGGAAGTTGATCACCCCGTTGAGACGGGTTACCTTTAGAGAGGGAGTTGTGAGGGCATAGTTCGTAGAGAGAGATCTAGAGTTTGAGCAGTCTCTGAAGAGTAGACAGAAGATACCACATCTAGATCATATTTCAGGAGCCCCACAGCAGAAACGGAGTAGATAGCAGCCATCCAGAGCACCTATTATTCATAGTCAGACTTTAGCTACCAGACAGCAACAGTAGCAAACTGCACCTGATCAGACGAGCATTGAGCAAAGAGAGCAGGCTATGAGGCTAAGACTTTGTTTTGTATGTAGACAGCCAGGACATGTAGCCAAGAATTGTCCTACTAGGGCACCGGCCTTAGCTCAGCAGCAGCCAGTGCAGGGATAGATTAGCCACCATAACAAAGGCAGCTAACACGTTCTCAGATGCGGCAGAGAGACCAAGTCAGACTGTATGCAACAGACACACAGACATCTCCCACTCCTGCAATGGAAGATACATTTTTATTGTTTGGTGTTGCTATACGTGTGTTGTTTGATTCTGGTGCTACGAGATCTTTTATTTTTGAGGAGTTAGTGAACAGATTGAGATTGGTTACAAGCCCATTGGTTGTACCATTGGATGTGATCACACCAATAGGCGAGAAGTGAGTTCGGGGAAGTTTTGTGGAATTGAACTCAGATTCGGACACCATATGATTCCAGTTGATCTCTGCTTACTCCATTTTGGTGGCTATGATGTGATATTGGGAATGGATTGGTTGACCCAATATCAAGCACAGATAGATTGCCAGAAGAGGCGAATCACCATAAGGTTGCCATCTGGGGAGATATTGAGGATAAATGGGGATATGCAGAGGTTGCCTAAGAGCCCAATGCAAGCATTATTGTATTCTATTAAGAAAAAAGAGGATTTCAAGCATTTGCTAGATGAGGATATAGAAGGAACCACAGATATTCAGAAGATTCATGTGGTACGAGAATACATAGAGGTGTTTCCAGAGGATCTACCTAGACTTCCATCGCATAGGCAGGTAGAGTTCAAGATTGAGTTGCATCCCATCACCAACCCCATCGCTATGCCACCATATAGAATGGTACCCATTGAGTTGATTCAGCTAAAGACACAGTTGGATGAACTTCTGGCAAAGGGATTCATCAAACAGAGTGAGTCGCCATGAGGAGTTCCAATACTGTTCGTAAGAAAGAAAGATGGATCCATGAGACTGTGTATAGACTACCGGAAGTTGAATTATGTCACTATAAAGAATAAATACCCACTGCCTAGGATTGATGACCTCTTTGATTAGCTTAGTGGAGAATAGTATTTTTCTAAGATAGATTTGAGGTCAGGGTATCATCAACTACGGATCCGGGAGTCAGATATACAGAAGACAACTTTCAGGACACGACATGGCCACTTCGAGTTAACAGTCATGCCATTCAGTTTGACTAATGCTCTAGCCGCATTCATGGATTTGATGAACAAAGTTTTTAGCCAGTCCTTTGATCAATTTGCTATGGTATTTGTTGATGACATTTTGATATATTCCCATTCAAACGCTTAGCACGCACAACATTTGCATACTGTTTTGGAGACCTTGAGGAAGAATGAGTTATATGCAAAATTTAGCAAGTGCGAGTTCTGGATAAAACATGTCAAATTCCTTGTCCACATTGTCTCAACAAAGGGAATAGCAGCAGACCCAGAGAAAGTACAGGTAGTATCTAATTAGAAGCAACCCACGACAGTCACTGAGATCAGGAGTTTCCTTGGGTTAGCTAGATATTACCGCAGATTTATTAAAGATTTCTCCAAATTAGCGGGTCTGATTACAAAGTTAACCAGAAAGGATGAGAAATTCATTTGGAATGATCAATGTGAGCAATCCTTTCAAGAGTTGAAGAAGCGATTGACTATAGCACCAGTACTGATCACACCTACTCCTGGTATGAAATACACCCTATGCACTAATGCATTGCTTAGCAGTCTGGGTGCAGTACTGATGCAGCAAGGACAGGCAGTGGCTTATGCTTTAAGGCAGTTGAAGCCATGAGCAGAATTACCCCACACACGATCTGGAGCTTGCAGTGATCGTGTTTGCACTTAAGATTTGGAGGCATTATCTCTATGGTGAGAGTTTTGATCACTATTCAGACCATAAGAGCCTCAAATATGTATATACCTAGAAGGAACTGAATCTTCAGCAGAGGAGATGAATTGAGTTCCTTAATGATTATGACTTTCAGCTCCATTATAATCTCGGCAAGGTGAATGTCGTTGCCGATGCTCTTAGTAGAAAATCAAGCAGGAAGGATGAAGAGGTGGGACAGATGTATCAGCTGATTAGTCAGTATAATTTGGGTATAGACACTGATGAGAGACAGGCATATTTGTATGCAATTACTTGCCAACTTGATATCTTACGCCAGATCAGAGATGAGAAGAGAACTGATAAGTGGTTTATGGATCTGATTGAGGGAGTCAAATAAGGCAAGCATACAGACTTCAGGCTTGATGCAGGGGGTGCACTTAAATTGGGGAATAGAATCTGCATGACGAGTTCTAGACAAACGAAGGGAACCATACTAGATGAAGCACACTAGACGAAGTATACTATGCATCCACGTGGTAACAAAATGTATCAAAATCTAAAGACAACTTTCTGGCGGGGAGGGATGAAAAGAGACATAGCTCAGTATGTCTCCCGGTGTCTGATTTGTCAGCAAGTAAAGGCCAAACACAGAAAACTGTCAGGACTATTGCAGCCACTTCTGATCCCAAAATGGAAGTGGGATAATATTGCAATGGATTTTGTTAGCGGCCAAGCAACTGCACAATCTTTATCCCCACATTATTATGAAATTATTCTTGTATGATATTGCTATTCACACGCATTATATATGAATTATTCATTTGTTATACTTGCACTATTCAGTCATAAATAAAGTACATACATACATATATATGTGCACATTATTCATGAACACTATACATGAATTATTCTTTTGTTATACCCGCATTATTCAGTCAAAATTAAAGTACATATATATATATATGCGCGCATTATTCATTTATCCTCGTATTATTCATCCCGAATTTTTTCGCCAAACGACTGAACAATTTTTATACTTGAATTATTCAGATATTATCCTCACATTATACTACTATTTACACATGTTTTTCTATTATTCAAATATTATACATGTATTATTTTTATGTTATACCCGTATTATTCATTCAGAATTACCGTACATATTATATATATGTATGTATGTATGTATATATGCGCGCAAATCACATTCTTGCGATTTAGCTTTCAATTCAAGTTGTTTCCATTTTTGTGCCCTAATTTCTATGTCTTCTTCGATTCAGTTTTCAATTCAGTTATTCATTTACTTGCGATTTCCATTATTACAATGAAGAACGAATGTAAATGCTGAAAACCACGTAAATGTCATTCTTCCGAATCTTGTATTCGTATTCGTCTGAATGTGATAGTGAATGGTTGTGTGGTTTGTTCAACTTTCTTTGAACTTCAATAATAGAGTATAAAGATGATATACTATTATCATGTTTATTCTGATATAAAGATGTATTATGATGTTATATTCATTAGAATGATTATTCTAATATTATACACCTTTTTATTTTGTTATTATACATTTTTTAACATGTTATTCTGGTATTATACACCTGCAGGAATCTCAATATATTGTTAAACCTGAAGATAGATACTTAGCCAAGGTTGGGTGCCTGACTAACTTGAACGCGCGCAACATGTTGATTTCCACTCTGACAAATTACCAGCTACTCAAGTCCCAAGAGACTTGTTTTGGCCACTTTCTTGTATGAAGTAGTTGCTTTGGCAACCTCTGATTGTTCATAACATATTGTTGAAAGAGGTTATTCAAAAAGACGAGTCTATTCTTGTCTTCAATTTCAATAACATTATTACAAAATTCTCCATAGTTGAATTTGCAATGACATTGGGTTTGAAATGCACCAAAAAAACCAGAAACATTACAACTGGTTTTGAGGGTAAAATTAAGGACAAATACTTTAAGGGAGTGGCTCGTATAAATAAAAAGTATATAGTTGACGCATTTACAAATAGGGCATGGGAGAATGATGATGATGCTGTGAAGATTGTTGTTTTGTTCTTCATTAATTGTTTTTTGTTTCCTAATAAAATGGAAAAGTTGGTAAATGAAGTTGATTTTGAACTTGTACAAACTGGTGAATATATGAATTATCCCTAGGGCAGGGCTCTTTTTGATGTAACAATAGAATCCATGAAGGGTAATTTGGCAGCAAATGCAATCCGGCAGGAAGCTGGGAGGGTCAAAAACCCGATCATGTACAGGCTCCTTGGGTTCCAAATTGCATTACAGGTTTGGTTCAATGAGTATTTTATTGATGCTGGAAGGCAGTACAATTGTTGTAACGAGATCAAAATAATGTTGAAAGAAGGTTTTGATAAGAATTTTGAAGAAATTAATTATCTGAAATCCCTATTACAGAAGGTAAATGTTCTAAGCTTCAAAACCAATGAATTCTTTTAGACTTTCATTGCAGTATAGTAATGATATGATAGTAGTATACCATTTATAATATATTATATATTGTATGCTTGTTATCTACTATTTGCTTGTGTATATTGATGTTATACCAGCTCTATACATTCATTTGGCTCACTAAATTTTTCATTTTTCATGTAGGAAGATGATGTAAATAAAGCAAAAGATTATAAAGAAGAATCTGCTAGTAGGGAAAAATGTACAAATGTTGAAGCTACAAGCCAAATTTTGACAGCATTGCAAGAGATTGTTAGTGATACCGACAAAAAGAGGAAGGTAATTTTGAACATTTTATTTGGATTGTGATTTGTCATTTACATTTATTTTCATTATCCATTACTATTGGACATTTTCATGTTAAAGGCCGACTCAACAATAATTGAAGGTGAAAAAAGGAAGAAAAAATCATCAACCCCGATAAGATCTTGAATACGATTATTTTATTAATTCAAGATTATGCTTTTGTAGTTTTTATGAATCTAACTGTCCTTAATTTATCTGCTTTTAGGACATTTCTCGTTTAATTTCACTGACCCAGGTTGCTGACAAGGATGAATCGAAAGATCATGCACCTATTGAATGTGAACGAGAAACCACGATTGATGAAATTGTTGAGTCGATCGTCAATGTTGCAACTTCAACCGTCTCTACTGAAGATCACACTCCACTTCTTCCACCTCCTATAGTTAATAAAAGGGGAAGGCATCTTGCTGGAGATAAACATAAAGGAAAGGAGATTGTGAAGGGACGACTATCCCCCTTACACATCTGTCTACTTGAAGATATAGACAGTAGTGTTATAGCTGAGTTTGATGAGTGGATTCAAAAGGGTTGACTGAAGTGCTCGAAGTAAGTTTTTCAAGAGATCAAGTTTGCATTTCAAATATTGTTGTTATTTATAATACATTGATATTAATATCTGTCACATTATTTAGGTCAAATAAAGTATACCATGATCGTGAGAACAATCAGAATCCAGCTTTTGATTTTTTAACTGCTGATATCACTAATAAAGAATGGTTTTACACATTGATCACCCCAGGATCTCCTCCTCTATTAGTTTAATTTTTTGCACTTGATATAATTGCTTACAGATATTATACTGATAATATACCAATATGATACCAAAATATAGGGTTTTGGACATTATGCAATGTCTATATAGATATATTATACTAATATGATACCAATTTCACCTATATATTCCATGTCCTTAAACTATGTTATGTTGTTTTGTATACATATTATACTAATATGATACCAATATCATCTATGTAACGTCTTCTTAAACTCTATTATGTTTATTATTTCAGTATAATGAGATGTTATACAAACAACATACTTATTATGTTTTGTATGTTTCATGTTTATACAATTTTTATTCATGACCCAAATTTTTTATTGTAATTTAGAAATTTTGTATTGGCAGCATGTAGATGTGATGTTTTATTACTTGCGCAAGAAAAGCAAGTATGACGAATTGATTAAGATGAAGTATACAACAATAGACAACTTTTTCGATCAAAAGTTATAGTTTATTTATGGTAGATTTGAAAAAGACAAGGATGCATCTGTGTTAAGGGATAAGGTGATAATTGTGGAGTATATGCTAGGGCACTACATGTACTCAACACTCTGTGGTCTGATGTTGACTACGTCGTTTTTCCTGTTAATGTTGTGGCTGCGTTCCACTGGATACTAGGTTGTATTAGCATTCACGAGGGTTGCATATATGTTTACAATTCCCTCCGTAGTCCTACTGTTGATGCTACGTCAATGGAAGCAGTTCAAGCATATTCCACCATTCTTCCTTTTTATCTCGAGATGGTTGGATTTTAAGAATCAAAAGTTGACCAAAAAGATAGTCCTGGGAATGAGCTATTCAAGGTGCAAGTGGTTGATAATCTACCAGAGCAAGATGAGTGTGATTGTGGAATGTTCATGTTTTATTTTGCTGAATGTTTCGCCACCGGAAAGGAAATTTCACATGATTTTGATGTGGTGAGCTACAGAAAAAGGGTGGCTCTTAATCTGTACTTGCATGGTAGAATGAAGCAGAATGAATTCACCAAGAGTGACAATGAAAGATCAGGTTGATTCAATGTTGACATTAGGATCCAATCATAGTGGGTCTTAAAGAAGTGAAGAATGGAAGAAGCTAGGCTGTCATATCTTGCATCACAATTTTTCAAAGACAATGTGTAATAGCATTTTTGATATTTTAGATATGTATTATTTGAACACGATTATGGTTTGTTTATAACAATCTCAACTATTTTTCATTTGAATTTTGTCATTTTATTTTGTCTTTTATGACAGATTGTTTTATTTTTGACTCATCTATAAATAATGTTATTCATATGTGAACTTTATTATATTGGTTTTATTCGAAAATGATACAAGTGATCAATTCAAAGGCTATTTATAGCATTATTCACGCATTATACCACATTTCACGGCTTATTCATACCATTATTCACGCATTATTCGATCATTATTGCTAGATTTTTATATACACATTATTCGATCTTTGTCCCTATATTATACTGCATTATATATATATATATATATATATATATATATATATATATATATATATATATATATATATATATATAAATATGTATGTATGTATGTATGTCATCATACACGCATTATTCGATCGTTATCACTATATGTTTATAAGCGCATCATTCGATTTTTAACCCTACATTATACCATATTTCGCGGGTTATATATACCATTATTCACGCATTATTCGATCGTTATCGCTAGATTTTTATACGGTCATTATTCGATCTTTATCCCTATATTATACAACATTTCACTGGTTATTTATACTATTATTCACGCATTATTCGATATTTATCCCTACATTATACTACATTTTACTGGTTATATATATATATATATATATATATATATATACCATCATTTACGAATTAATTATTCGATTGTTATCATTAGATTTTTATACGTGTATTATTCAATATTTATTCCAACATTATACCACATTTCACGTGTTATATGTACCATATATTATTCACGCAATATTCGATCGATATCCCTACATTTTATATGTGCATTATTCTAGCGTTATACCTACATTATACCACTATTCACGAATTAATTATTTGATTATAATCATTAGATTTTTATACGTGTATTATTCAATATTTATTCTTACATTATATAACACTTCACGTGTTATATATACCATATATATTATTCACGCAATATTCGATCGATATCTCTACATTTTTATACGTGTATTATTCAATATTTATTCCTACATTGTACAACATTTCGCATGTTATATATACCATATATATTATTCACACAATATTCGATGATATCCCTACATTTTTATACGTGCCTTATTTTAGCATTTTACCTACATTACACCACTATTCACGGGTTATACATTTATTCACGCATTATTCTATCGTTATCCCTATATCTTTATACGCACATTATTAGATCATTATACCTACATTATACCCCCATTCACGGGTTATATCATTATTCATGCATTAGTAGTATTGTATAAGTATAACATATGAGTAACGTATGTGTATATATAATGTAATACGTTTACAGCGGTCAAATAAACGTTGTTATAGACGGCTATAGACAACGTTCACAAATGTATGTTGTAATAACTTACTTTCTGTTAACAATAGTCGACTAACGAACGTTGTAAAATGTGTCACTCGACAATGAGCAACTACGATTGTTGTAATAACATAGAACAACGTTCATATGTTCGTTGTAATGGCCTTTTCAACAACGTTCCCATGGTGAACGTTGTTGTACACATTTTACATGAGCGATTTTACAATAGACATTTTATGAACGTTATTGTACACCTTCTATTAGAACTGTCGGGACCCCTTCCCTAGGGAGAAGGACGAACTGACCGGCACAGTGTTCTGGCAAACCCTTTCCCAAACTGAGCTTGCCCAAAACACTGTTAAGCATCTTCACAACACCATATATAACACTATTAGAGTAATCTTAATAAATGCGAAAACAACTAGAACAAGTAAGTATAGTAGAATTTTTTTTTATACAAACGTTAATTATATATACGTTGTCCTAAATGTAGCAGTAACGGAATGCCTAAGTCAAAATGTCTATAATATTTTTTCTCACTTCCTATACATTATGCTAACTTTCAAAATCGTAAACCACATAAGGAAACCTACCGAAGTAAACATGGTGCGCTCTACACGATGACCACTGTCTTCCCCTTATCCATAGAAGAAGAACCTGAAATATTAGAGTAGTGAGTCAATTTTGTCCACAGCGGCTCAGTGAGTAATATAACCTAATCTATAACTTAGAACAAGTATTCTAGAAAAGTAATGTATGAATGCACAATAATAATAATGCGAATGAATGCAACAGTTAATGAATGCTAAATCCACTATGTAGTTGTGCACCTTCCATTTTAAAACGATTTTAATGCAGAAAACACATAAATCCACTCGAGCGGGAGAAACTCGACGGTTAGGTGTATAGGTGACGACCCTAATCTGGGCCCACAGAACCCCCCTCAGGGCACTCTGTGCTAGGTGGTCACTAAATAATCTAGGGGAGCCTCAATTGATAGACTTGGCCCGACCGCACCCCCGGGTACGACAACCACTCGTCTTCAATGCTCTACCACATTCAATACCCTAACTCGCACCCGGACCTCGATATTCGGTACACATTTTCATTTAAATCACATTTAAATATTGCAAATGCATTTCAATATGTAAGAACATTTCATTTATGATAGATAACAAGTTAAGTGATAAATTAGAAAACACTACTCACAAGGATGCTCAGCTCCCGGTGCTCCTCTAGTAACCGATCGCGTCTCGTTGATGTTTGATCCTGCGTGATCAACTTACTTGCTTAATATCTACATAAAACTTGGCTCAAATTGCAACTTTATGGTCTTTGGTCAATCAAAGGATTGACTTGGTCAACTATAGTCAACTCTATCTAAACTTAACCCTCGCCAACCTGTCAAATCGATAAGGTCAACGTAGTTAACAAGATCAATTAACCCTTTATATTGACTCAAAATACTACAAATATGTATTGTCGACATGTGTCCCACCTTTGGTACACAATAACCAGCCACTTTTATAAATTTGGCAGGTCAATACATAAATATTATTTCCTATGTTATATATTTTCCTAATAAGTATTTTATAATGTTATACAATATTATATAACATTTTTTCTATTATTTATCATTATTTTTACAGTATATACATTTTTTTCTATCTTTATTAATTTACTTAATTTTTTTCATTTTCAATAATAATCCTTTATCCAACATTTTTATTTATTCAATTATTTTTATTGATATTCCCAACCAAACAATCATTCCTCAATTAAATAAATATACACCTAATAATCTATTTGCATCATCTATTAATATATATTTATATATCTCAATATCTATACATGTAAAAATTTTATTCATTTTATTCTCCAATAAAAAATAACAATTATTATTTATTTATTCTAATTTCTCAAGTAATACACTTATTAATTAATATTATCACCAAAAATCATGTATTACCATTTAATACACACTTTGATTAATACTATTGCCAAAAAATTTCATATTTTTGTATAATCATGTATTTCTCATTTATAATTCATTAATTTATACAGAAAAATACATATCGAACCCGTCGACTGAATGTCCAAAAATACGGTTCGTTACAATCTCCCCTCCTTAGAACAAATTTCGTCCTCGAAATTTACTACAATAATAAAAATCAAGAAGCAACTCTCATAATCTCAGGGAAATGACTGGCCATATAGTCCTCTCGCTCCCATGTGTCCTGCTCAACACCATGAAATTACCAACGTACACGTACCATCAGTATCTCCTTGTTGCGCAATTTTTTCACAGTCCGATCAATGATAGCTACTGGAGTCTCATCATATGAACAATCCTCTCGCAACTCAACATTTCTCCAATCAATCACGTGCAAGGGATCAGGGTAGTACTTCCTTACCATCGACACATAAAATACATTATGTACTCCCGCTAGCTAAGGCGGCAATGCCAATCGGCAAGCCACAGGACCTATCCTCTCGAGGATCTCGAAAGGTCCAATGTATCTCGGAGCGAGTTTCCTTAAAACACCAAAACGAGTTCACCCCTTCCGAGGAAAAATTCGAAGTAATACATGATTACCAACATCAAACTCAGGGATCTTTCTTCGGTTATCCCCATAACTCTTTTGTCGATCCTGAGCTGCCTTCATGTTCTGACGGATCTGTTGAATTTTCTTGTTCTGCTCCTGTACAAAAGTAGGGCCCAAAACTGCTATGTCACCAACCTCGGCCTAACAAGCTGGCGATCGACAAGGTTGACCATATAATGCCTCAAATGGTGCCATGTCGATACTCGCCTGGTAGCTGTTATTATAAGCAAACTCACATAATGCTAAATGATCCTCCCAGCTACGACCAAAGTCAAGAACGCATGCACGAAGCATATCCTCTAGAGTCTGGATCACTCTTTCTGACTGACCATCAGTTTGTGAATGGAAAGTTATGCTCAAGTTTACTCTAGTTCCTAACTGTCTCTGCAAGCTCTGCCAAAAATGGGATGTAAATCGAACATCTCTATCAGACAGATGCAATGGACACTAGGACCCCATTTAATCTCACAATCTCTCGGATATATAATCGACTCAGCCTCTCAACCGAATCTCTAATATGAATCGGGAGAAAATGAGTAGACTTAGTCAATCTGTCAACAATAACCCAAATAGTATCGTGTCTCTGCTGAGTCCGGGGTAATCCCATCACAAAATCCATAGTAATGTGTTCCCATTTCCACTCAGGAGTAGCCAAGGGCTGTATTAAACCACCGGGTCTCTGATGCTCAGCCTTAATCTGCTGGCATGTGTCACATCTATGCACAAAGACTGTAATATCCTGCTTCATCCCCGGCCACCAATAAGTACGTCGAGCATCATGATACATCTTATTGGTGCCTAGATGAACGGTATACCTCGAGCGATGCAGCTCTGTTAATACTCCTTGTCTCAGGTGAGGGTCTGGTACCCACAATCGTCCCCTACCCTCAGTGCACCATCACTGTCAATCGACCACTCCACATGAGAAGTGTCGTCTGCCCACTCCCGATAAATCACATAATCAACGTCATGAGGTTGTACTTCCATGATCTCAGTAAGCAGCACCGGCTAGGCTCTCATCTGTGCACTGACTCTGGTCTCGGTCGAAGTCTCGTGGATACTCATCACTGTCACATAATCAATCATCCTCCACTCTTGAGACATATGTCTAGCCACACAAGCTGTCTCGACCCGTACTCTACTCAATGCGTCAGCCACTACATTGGCTTTCCCGGGATGATACTTAATGGTAAAGTCGTAATCCTTAAGAAGCTCCATCCATCTCATCTGCCTCATATTCAAATCTCTATGAGAAAACAAGTACTTGAGGCTCTTGTGATCTGAATAAAGTGTAAAACGCTCACCATATAGATAGTGTCGCCAAATCTTGAGCGCAAACACCACTGCCGCCAGCTCTAAATCATGGACGAGCTAATTTCTTTCATGTACCTTCAACTGTCGTGAGGCATAAGAAATCACCCGGTCTCCCTGCATCAACACACACCCAAGGCCTATCCCACATGCATCTGTATAGATCACCAACTCACGGCCAGGTTCAGGTAACACAAGTACTGGTGCAGATGTCAAATGACGCTTCAGCTCAAGAAAGGCCTCCTCACACTTATCTGTCCATATGAATGATACGTCCTTCTGGGTAAGTTTCGTCATAGGTGTAGCAATCCTTGAAAAATTTCGCACAAATCTGTGATAATAACCTGCCAAACCCAGAAAGCTACGGATCTCCGTCACTGTGGTAGGTCTCGGCCAACTAATAATAGTCTCGACCTTCGCTGGATCAACAGAAATACCATCGGCTCCTACCACATGGCTTAAAAATCTGACCTCCGTCAACCAAAATTCGCACTTGCTATATTTAGCATATAGACAATGATATCGAAGAGTCTGCAGTGCAATCCTCAAATGTTTGGCATGTTCCTCTCTAGTCTTCGAGTAAATAAGAATGTCATCAATAAAGATAATGACAAAGGAGTCGAGATAGGGACGAAACACTCTCTGCATTAGGTCCATGAACATCGCAGGGGCATTTGTCACGCCAAATGGCATGACTAAGAACTCATAGTGCCCATAACGAATTCGAAAGACCGTCTTTGGTACATCTTCCTCCCTGAACCTCAGCTGATGGTGCCCGGATCTTAGATCTATCTTTGAGAAAACAGTGGCACCTATGAGCTGGTCAAACAAATCATCAATGCAGGGAAGAGCAAACTTATTCTTCACTGTTACCTTGTTCAACTACCGATAGTCGATACACAAACAGAGGCTCCCATCTTTCTTTTTCACAGACAGCATTGGAGCATCCCAAGGTGACACATTAGGAGTAATGAAACCCTTACTCATCAGTTCCTCTAACTGGACCTTAAATTCTTGCAATTCCTTAGGCGCCATTCGATAAGGAGGGATCGAAATGGGCTTTGTTCCTGGAATAACCTCAATAATGAAATCAATTTCCCACTTAGGAGGCAAGTCAGGTAATTAATCCTTAGGAAACACATCAGGAAAATCTCTGACAATAGGAATCTCATCAATACTCGCCCGTGAAGGTCCCTCATCTATGGTGGTTAGACCAGCTAGAGTATGAATTTCATATTGAGTCGCCATTCTACCTCGGGTTCTCGATCTATTAGAAGCACTACCCTGAAAAATAATAACAGGTTGCCCTGGTATTTGAAATATGACCCTCTTGGCGAAACAATCAACGTGTGCATGGTACACGGCTAGCCAATCCATTCCTAGTATAGTATCAAACTCTAGGAACTCTAACACCCAAAGGTCAACAATGGTCTCCAAGTCACCCAACCTCAACACGCAACCCTCACAAATCAGGTTAGGGTATATGCGTTCCCCGGCTGCAGTACTCAACAAGAGCCAGGTGGGTGACCTAAGGGGTTTAAATCCCAATATGTCTACGGTGTGTCCAGAGATGAATGATAAGGTCGACCTAGCATCAATCAACACATATAAGGTACAATCTAAAATAGAAATAGTACCTTTTACTTGGTAGCCTCTAGATCAGGCTGTGTGATGGCCTGTGCTCTCCCTCGAGTAATAGTAGTGGTGGGTACACTGGAAGCTGGAACAAACATAGGGCACTCATATCGTCTGTGGCCTGGCTGACCACACTGATAACATATAAACTGTCGTCCCTACATAGCCTGGTATGTCTGGGTTGGCCCATGACCTCTATGTCCTGAATCTCGGCCCCTTCCTTGACCTCTACCTCGGGCCCCATACTGAGTCAGTGGTTGTCCCACCGACTGATATGTCTGAACTGGGGTGGCAGCAATTGGGACTAAGGAAGATGGCTGACTCTGCTCCCCTCTGGACTGTTCTCCCAAGTACTTCCTCTTCCTCGGGTATCTAACTGCTCGAACTCCACCTCGATAACCTCCTAGAGTCAATGACTGGGGTTGTAACTACTGCTACGGTTGTACTGTGGCACCCTATACTAGCTGGACCATTAGGCGCTCATCTTTCCCATCAGTCTCAAACTATAGTGCCTACCTCTGAATGGTCTCAAGAGTAGCCTTAGTAGCTATTGATGTCGCCTGCCTAATATTGGCCCTCAGCCCTTGACGGAAGAATCCTACTCTCTCCTAGTAATTCTCTAATCCCCTAAGTTTAAGTTCTAAATCTTAAAACTCACTAACTCCCAATGACAGTCAAATTTCTCTCATGATATGGCCACTCTCACTCGGTTCCTCTTCCTGTCAATCAGAAGCTAGAAAGTTTTCGTCCATAATTCCGCTATGCTACTCTAAGTCATTCCTATGTTTTTCCTAACTTCGCAATTACTCTAAGGTTCCCTAGGTTAATACCAATTGTTATTCTTTAATTGGAAAACCTTGGGCTCTGATACCAACATTGTCGGGACCCCTTCCCTAGGGAGAAGGACGAACCGACCGACACAGTGTTCTGGCAAACCCTTTCTCAAACTGAGCTTGCCCAAAACATTGTTAAGCCTCTTCACAACACCATATATAACACTATCAGAGTAATCTTAATAAATGCGAAAACAACTAGAACAAGTAAGTACAGTAGAAATGTCTATAATATTTTTTTCTCACTTCCCATACATTATGCTAACTCTCAAAATAGTAAACCACATGAGGAAACCTACCGAAGTAAACGCAGTGCGCTCTACCCGATGACCATTGTCTTCCCCTTATCCACAGAAGAAGAACCTGAAATATTAGAGTAGTGAGCCAATTTTGTCCACAGCGGCTCAGTGAGTAATATAACCTAATCTGTAACTAAGAACAAGTATTCTAGAAAAGCAATGTATGAATGCACAATAATAATAATGCGAATGAATGCAACAGTTAATGAATGCTAAATCCACTATGTAGTTGTGCACCTTCCATTTTAAAACGATTTTAATGTAGAAAACACATAAATCCACTCGAGCGGGAGAAACCCGACGGTTAGGTGTATAGGTGACGACCCTAATCTGGGCCCACAGAACCCCCCTCAGGGCACTATGTGCTAGCTGGTCACTAAATAATCTAGGGGAGCCTCAATTGATAGACCTGGCCCGACCGCACCCCTGGGTACGACAAACACTCGTCCTCAATGCTCTACCACATTCAATACCCTAACCCGCACCCGGACCTCGATATTCGGTGCACATTTTCATTTAAATCACATTTAAATATTGCAAATGCATTTCAATATGTAAGAACATTTCATTTATGATAGAATAACAAGTTAAGTGATAAATTAGAAAACACTACTCACAAGGATGCTCAGCTCCTGGTGCTCCTCTAGTAACTGGTCGCGTCCCGCTGATGTTTGATCCTGCGTGATCAACTTACTTTCTTAATATCTACATAAAACTTGGCTCAAATTGTAACTTTATGGTCTTTGGTCAATCAAAGGATTGACTTGGTCAACTATAGTCAACTCTATCTAAACTTAACCCTCGCCGACCTGTCAAATCGATAAGGTCAACGTGGTTAACAAGGTCAATTAACCCTTTATATTGACTCAAAATACTACAAATATGTATTGTCGACATGTGTCCCACCTTTGATACACAATAACCAGCCACTTTAATAAATTTGGCGGGTCAATATATAAATATTATTTCCTATGTTATATATTTTCCTAATAAGTATTTTATAATGTTATACAATATTATATAACATTTTTTTCTATTATTTATCATTATTTTTACAGTATATACATTTTTTTCTATCTTTATTGATTTACTTAATTTTTTTCCATTTTCAATAATAATCCTTTATGCAACATTTTTATTTATTCAATTATTTTTATTGATATTTCCAACCAAACAATCTTTCCTCAATTAAATAAATATACACCTAATGTGACGACCCATGTTTTGGTGTGCAAATTTTCAAATATGATATATACATTTTTCTAGAATTTTTAATGGAAATACAACGATTTATATCAATTTTCTCAAATTTATATTACTTATTGGGGAAAATGAGAAAAAATGGGGAAAATATGTGAAATTTGAAGAAAAATGTAATTTCTTGAGAGAAATGATTTTCGGGATTAATTATTGAATTTTTAGAATTTTTATGAAATTATTTGGGCAATTAATAGAATTTTTGGGAAGAAAATGTAATTTTTGGAAAATTACTTAATTTTTGAGAAAATAATTACACAAATGATGAAAATTAGTGCATAATTGAAATTTTGATGAAAAATGATGATTAGATCATTTTTTATGATTTTAAAAAAAATGATGAATTTTGATATAAAATACATGTATATAAGTATATGTGTATGAAAATACGGAATAAAAGGAAAAAAAAATAATGAAGAAATGGCGCACGGGTCGAGTCCGGCCCGTGCGCCCGGATTTCGGGTCGGGCGCGGGCTCGGGCTCGCGCCTGCTCGACCCGCCTGGCTGAGCCTAGGCGCATTTAGCGCCTGGGCTTGGCGCCTGGGCCGGCCCAGGGTGCCTGGCGGCCCAGGCACCCCACCTCCTTCTTCATCCCACAAATTCTGGTATTTTGACTGTTTTTCTTGCGTTTTTTGAGATATTTTTCAACCAAAATACCATGGGAATCCATGATTTGATGACCCATGGTTTTGAGCAACCAATACCAGGTGCCACTGGGCATCCAACATGAAGGTTTGGAAGCCACGTGGGTGGCCACGTGGCCTGTTTTCATGCCATGCAAGAGGCTTCCCATGCAACAAAAACCCAGAATTTTGGCTAAGTCCAAAATTCCAGATTTTTGCTCTCATCTTCCAAACCCTAGATCTCTCTC